>JAQBSW010013179.1:0-14709 GCA_029291075.1 Eudiplozoon nipponicum | reverse complement strand
ATGAGAAAGAAAATTTTCTTATATATGATAAAATTTCTTTTTGTTTTTGCACACAGGAAGGAAACAATGAATAAAATAAAGAAATTATAACATCTATATAAATATAAGCAACTGCGTTTGTATTTCATTATATATTAGTGCGTTATATCTCATATTCATTGATATATGTGTACAATCTATTGAATCCTATTTATGAGAAAATAAGGATAGAAGGAAATAAAAATTTATATCGGTCTATGTCATTCTCAGTCAATTTTCAATACACGGTATTTCTTACTTAGTTTCACAATTAATTCAGTTTCGCCCGCCTCCCGTTTACTGACCCTAGGAAAAGCTTCATTAAATATTGGGCCTAATGATTTTTATATCTATGTTACATTCATTACATCATTCCCAGAATTTTTCCAATGCCGCGTTTTTCGTACGCGGGTTGTAGCTTTGCACCCACAGTTTCACAAAGATCCGATTGATCACAATTTCCATTAACGGTTTGTCTTCGATCGGGCTGAGTTTGTATTCGTCCCGATGGAAATGCGGTTCAATCACATCTTTGTTTTCTGGTTAGAACCGAATTTTTATTGGGACGAATACAAACTCAGCCCGATCGTAGACAAAACGATAATGGAAATTGTGATCAATCGGATCTTTGTGAAACTATCGGGGCATAGCTACAAACCGCGTAGGAAAAACACGGCATTGGAAAATATGAAGCTGGCACTCTGCAAACAAATTTCAAAAAATTCCCCGATTTTATTTCAATCGACTGTCTAATTAGTCTAGTTAATCAGTTTCGGTTGCATAACTTGATGCGTTTATATCCATCGCAGTCTATTTCATGACCTGTTTTCCTTGAATGCCTAGCTAGACCTGATCTTTGAATGTGTCCGAATTTGTAGGCCGTTTTGTATTTCTCTCTACGAAACTTTATCGGACGCCTGATTTCGTCTATATGCCTGAGCATGCAATCATTGCAAGGTATCGCAATGAACCAAACACCAATCCCATAGTATTTAACCAGTCGTCGAACAACATAGCAAAACCAGAAGGATAAACCAAAGGCAGCATGAACGGAAAGTATAATCTCATGCACATTCGTTTCGTGCTTACTGGCGACTCATCAGTATGAGCCGGTATTACGCCCTTTAAACACTATATGATATCGATCAGGGCCAGAGTGTATGGATTTACTGGAGTAACAGGTGTTCAGAAATTGTTGTAATTCTCAATTTCGGTGAACTATAGCATAAATTGATATCCATCATGTTGGTACTATGTTCCGACTCGGAAACCGTAGTGTTAGAAACTTGTAACTTTTCGGTATAATAATGTTGGTATCGGTTACTAACACAATAGCCATAGTGTTAGTATCCTTTACAGACTCAGTATATATATATATATATATATATATATATATATATATATATATATATATATATATATGTATATAGTGTGAGTTAGCATTGAAGTCGCATTGTCGTAGACTATATGTTGCTAGCTTCAATATTGCAAGTTTGCACATTCGTCTAGGAGATTGTATCGTCCAATTATTCCACATTCTTTGACCAAATATATAGTGGTTAAAAAGCGTGATACCGGCTCCAACTGATGAGTCGCCAGTAAGCACGAAACGAATGTGCATGAGATTACACTTTCCTTTCATGCTGTATTTTGGTTTATCCTTCTGGTCACAACTGAACTAATTTGTTACTAGGTTCGCAACACCTAATACATACTTACATATATATTAGTTCTTCGCAACAAACAGTATTTAACATAACAGAACTACCGCCAGTTGCAACGTGCTTACTCGTTTCGAACGTCTACGATCATCATCCAAATATCCTCGCTTGTAAGTTTGCCGTCGTACTCTGATGATGACCATGAAAGGTCGACACGCCTCAGTACGTTGCGATTGGCGTTAGTTTTGTTATGTTGTTCGAGGCTTGGTTAACTAAAATGTGTTTGGTGTTTAATTCAAGTACGCATTCTTGATTTAAATAATTGTTACCACCAACCGCGTAATCCATTATTGTTTTATTGTATTGTCTATATAATTTTGTGGCGAAAGCTGCAAACAGCTAATGTTCGTGACTGCATAGAATTTGTGCAGCCGATATTTCCAGTCCCGTAAAATGTACGCAAGACTACTAGAGGTGAGAGCCGCATAACTAATTTTGCTTTCCATATATATGCATTGCGGTTTGATCCTCGCTAGTCAGTTTGCCATCGTACTCTGGTGATGACCATGGAAGGTCGAAACGCGCCAGTGTGTTGCAAATGGCAGTAGTTTTGTTATGTTGTTCGACAACTGGTTAAATACAATGGAATTGGTGTTTACTTATCTAGTTCTTTTTCCTTATTTAATTTTTTTAAAATATTACTTTTAAATCTCAGCAACATCCCCTTTATTAACCACTCTAATACAATTGATGGATAGCCATTTATTTTGTATATTTCCTTTTATCTCATCATTTACTTATCTTTTTTTAAATCCAATGTTTTATGACTCCTTAATATCATGGATTTAAGAATGCCTATTTTCATTACAAAGGGGTGGTTTGAGAAGAAAATGAGAAGGAGTCCCGAGTAAGTCCCTTTCCTAAAAATATATCTTTACAATCTCTGTCCACTTCGTTCTATTTTCACATCCAGTAAGGATAACTCATCATTATTCTCTTTTTCTAATTTAAACTTTAATTCACTTAGCTGGTTGGCTAACTCTAGCAATTTATTTAACTCATTATCACCATAGTTCCAAATTGGAAACATATCATCAAGGAATCTCATATACTAGTTTAACTTGAGAGGAGATGGTAACAACAGATTTTTTTCAAAATAGTGCATAAAAATATCAGCGACAGTGACTGATAGTGGCTATCCCATAGGGACATCATTATCTTGTTTATAAAATTATTTTCTGAACATAAAGTAGGTGGAGGACAAACAAATATATAACATTTCCATAATACTTCTTAATGTTATTTTACTACCTTCTATTATCTCGGGAAATTCTGCTAGACAACGCTTCACAAATTCTAATGCTGCTTGTATAGGGACATTAGTATACATCAATACAACATCCAGGCTTGCCATTCATTCCATCAAATTGTGTCTACTAATAATGTCAATAAAATGATATGTATTCATTAAAGTAAAATCTAAAAGGTAAGTATATTTTCTAATTCTGTTGCATAGAAATTTGGACAATCTGTAAGTTGGTGCGTTTTGTATATTTACAATTAATCTAAGTGGATTACTTTCCTTGTGAATCTTTACTAAACCGTAAATTCTCAGAGGGACTGTATCACTTTGTATTAATGAATTCCAAAGTCCTGAATCTAATTCATCCGACTCAATCATTCTAATGATTATAGACTTAACCTCTCCTTGCAACTTATCCGTTGGGTCTTTATTTATTTTATTATAAACCTCGACATAATTTAATTGCTCACACACTTTAACCTCTTTATCTGACTAGTTTTTTAATACTGTTGCGCTCCATTTATCCGCCTTTATGGATAATACGTTGTTGAATAATAATTCCGCTCTTAAACATTTTAATTCATAATTAGGCTTGCACCTCTTCTCTCTATGTTCTAATACCACTTTGTAAACATCACATTTTGCCTTGTTTTATATTTGTCTGGGAGGAACTGGGCAGCCTTTACTCTTTCTAAAATTATCTCACTCTTAGGCAAGTAATCGACAGGGATTGCAGTGTTATGTCCCTGATTAAGAATTTGTTTATTGTTGTTCTTGGGAAACGTTGACGATAAATTATCCACACGCATAGACATGTCAGAGTCAGCTTGCTTATTCCTTAAAGGGCCATAAATTTCCAATTTCGCTAGTTTCTTCTCATGTATCCGTCTAACTTTTTAACTTTGTTTATCTCTCGCACTGTCTGTAAACTCGTCAATTCATTTAAAGTTCACCATATTTAATTTCGCGAGAGGTATAGATCTTATTTCCTTCCCATCTCTAATCAGTTCAAATTTACGTTCATTTAAACAATAATTGATTCCGCGGGTGGTAGTATCAATTCTTTAAATCAAGTTTGCGAGCTTGAAGTAAACACCGATCCCATTGTATTTAACCAGTCATCGAACAATATAACAAAACTACCGCCAGTCGCAACGCACTGACGCGTTTCGATCTTCCATGATCATCATCAAAGTACGACGGCAAACTGATTAGCGAGGATCAAACAGCATTGCATATATATTGAAAGCAAAATTAGATATGCGGCTCTCACCTCTAGTAGTCTTGCATACATTGTACACGACTGGAGATGTCAGATGCACAATTTCTATGCAAGCACGAACATTAGCTGTTTGTATCTTACGCCACACACACACACATATATATATATATATATATATATATATATATATATATATATATATATAGACAATGCAATTAAACAATAATTGATTGCGCCGGTGGTGGTAACAATTCTTTAAATCAAGTTTGCGAGAGCCGCATATCTAATTTTGCTTTCCATATATAAGCAATACGGTTTGATCCTCGCTAGTCAGTTTTCCGTCATACTCTGATGATGATCTTGGAATGTCGAAACGCGTCAGTGCGTTGCAGCTGGCGGTAGTTTTGTTATGATGTTCGATGACTGTTTAAATGCAATGGGATTACGTTTATTTAGTTTATTAATTGTATTAACTTTAAACAAAGCTCATGCTTAAGATTATTTCCTACTTTATCCAACGCGAATGAAAGTTTAAAGCCAAAACATTTTGGTATAACATTAAATTTTAAACATTTATTAAGGAACGAGGTATTTTCCACTTGCCTAATAATTTGTATCTTCTTCATTTTGTACTGATTCATAAGTCTGACGACTGTATTTGTATGACTAATATCCCTTGAAAGATTGCAAAGTGCCAGTTTCATGTGTTGAATCTCCGCAATTTGCGTTCGTGGGTTGTCGTTTTGCGCTATCAGTTTCGTAAATATCCAATTGATCCCCATTTCCAAGTACGCGTCTGTTTTGTCTTCGATCAGGCTGGGTGCGTGTTCCTCAGTTTCTACTATGAAGAGATAATCACTGAGTAATTTGAATTAATTCAAGAAATTATAATAATAGTGTTAATACATTTTGACTGGCTCTTAATTTTTTGAAGTTATCGTACCAGATAAACATTAAATATTAAAACATGTTAAGTTTTAATAATTCAGCGAAGTTTGGAATTCGAAAATTAGCGTGCGCATTGGATAGTGCCACATACTTTGAAGCAAATATACCCTTGTTTGAGCCATGTCCGCGGAAAATTCTGGACAATACTTGAAGAGATTCCAATAATGAAAAAACTGTTCTACTGGATAAATTTGGTACTGTTTGTGGCGGAGAACTGATAAATATGCAATTATGTCTTAGGTTTTGCGCACGTAGTAACACATTATTTAAAATATGACCAGAAGAATAAACCATTCTGCCTTTGGTTTATCGTTCTGGTCATATTTTAACTCATTTGTTACTAGGTGCGCAACGCCTAAGACATAATTACTGGATAAATTCCTTTTGCTACAATGCTCAATTTGTACTGGAATACGTATACATAATGAGATTAGTATTTATATCAAGTTCGCAACCTTCATATAAACAATGAATACATTCTTTTGAAATGCGAGCTTTAATAAAATTCATTGTACCCTTCCTACGTGCAAAAACAAAAAGAAATTTTATCAGATACAAGAAACGTTTCTTTCGCATAATCTCCTCAAATATCTACTAATGAACATATCTTTATATATAAATTGGAAATCAAAACAAGATAGAAATATGTGAACATAGAGAGAGTGTGAAAAACGGAAACCAATCAAATTGCGTGCGTCACATCCAGTTCAAGCTCAATGCTTGTACGTGCTTCTTCTGCTTGCATAAATCCGGCTGCAATTTGTTTATCCATAAGGCTTCGTATGTGGCTAGCTCCCTTTTGTTTTTGCATTTAGTAATTACTTTGAATGCTACGTCTGGAGAACATACGTGCGATGTTTCGATGATGTGTTGCGCAATAACAGACGTGTATTCAGCATTTGATTTAAAACAGGCGTTTAAGTTGCAATGTTCTCTCATTCGAGTAATTAATCGTCTGGTCGATCGGCCTACGTAAGTTGATGGACAACTTGCGCATGTATATTGGTAAATAATATTTGATATCGACATTAACGGCTGTTTCTCTTTGATTGCTGGTAAAGGCAAGTGTGTTACCCTAAATAACACTCGTAGTTTAGCTGCATTAAATGTGCATTAAATCTTGTTTTGCTTTCCAATTTATTTATGAAGATATGTTCATTAGTAGATATTTGAGGAAATTATGCGAAAGAAAAGTTTCTTGTATCTGATAAAATCTCTTTTTGTTTTTGCACATAGGATGGGTACAATGAATGAATACATTGTTCAATTATACCAGAATGGTGCAAGACTGCTAATAATCTGTTAATTAACTGTGATGATTTACAGTACGGGCAGATTTTGTCGTTGACCGTAAATATTAATGCGTTTATGTTGTAGTGACACTTGAGTACTAGTAAGGCTTTAGAAGCTCAAACGTTTATATTTTTATTTTCATAGAAGCTTCTTCGGGATATGTAGACGTTCCGACTATTAGTTCCAGCTATCATCCTCAGAGGTCGTCCAGTAGTCACACAAATGTTAGCATAGAAAGCAAAATAAAAAAAGGGAAATGTAACTATCTTGCTTTTTTCCGCATTTTTCTTGTACGGGACAATTGATAGCACTCGTAGGTCGGTAAAATCTCGAATCCTTTGCATTTCCAGGTGTTCAGTTTATGTTGAGTATTGATTGATGGGTTCTCACTTATCCCTTCATTCTAAAGCCGTCCATCACCTGCTTGCCTGAAAATGACGTTGGAGCCGGATTTTCCGAATTTTCGGGACTTAATTTTCAGTCCCATCTTCAGGATTCACACCATACTCCCACAAGTAACTATCTTCTTCGGCACCTTATCCTCTTATGAACATTAATACAACCTACTATTAATCATTTACAGCGTTCCTTTAGCCAATACATAAACATACCTATACATCCACGAAGAACATACCGCTATATCCTTTTACGTCTTGATGTGTGAATCTCATGTTCCTCTCATTTACATAGAGCATTTAGTATACACTGCTATAAAGTCAATTTACCTATCATATTTTGACAAGTCATTTGATTATGGAATTAGGGTTAAGATTACACCCACATATATCCAACAGCTCTCTCCACTTAATTTTACCACGCTTAAGTTTGTCAACAATACCAAATCATGGGCAAGCTTTAAAAGTTCGACTAAATTATTAAGTTGCTTTCTCTAGCCGGAGAAATTTTTCTATTATTGCTTATCTAGACTCATGGTAATTTCCAACCATATTGATCGATAGATAAATTAATTTCGACTAGTTAATTAAGCAAGGTATTTAATGTTGATTTACAAAGTTGTGACAAATTCTAGAATCAGCTGAATTTGCTGTCTGCGAATGGAATTGAAGAATTGAGGCTAATCCGAAATCAAACATGAAGCGAATTAGCAATGGCAATTGAAATGAGAGAGCATGGAACGGCGAAGGAGAGAAACGATAATTAAAGTAGTCGCGAAAAGGCTTCAGGCATAAATAAATACTTCAGATCTATCTTTACAATAATTATAAGGCATTACTAAAAATGAAACACAGGTTAAATGAATTCCTAATAAACGATGTAATCAAATTGAAGAAATACACGAAATTTAAAAATAATGTTGATTATCTTTGCTGTACTATCACACTTGTAATTTTTACTCTGAATATTTAACTCTTCGGATTCTTCCGGTCTTCTTTTCCTGCTAATAGATAAAGCTTCATTGAAAAACGAGTTGGGTGATTTTTAAATTGAATCTCTTATTAACTTGTTCAATCTATTGCAGTTAAACATTTTGACAAGTTTACAACTTTCCAAATCTATCATTTGATGATAGTTCGGTCATTTCATTGAATTTTTGCGGTTGCATGTGGATATATGTCGTTATTTTAAAATCCAATATCGAATAAGATGTCAATGTATATTATTCAGTCGAGATCTAGTAACGGCATTTAATTTGGAACAAACGATATACCAGAGCCAATCTCAACATAAGTGTAATCACATTCACATACGAGTTGTACCTTTATTAGCCATTTAACAGTACGAACAAATAATACGTAATGAACCCACTTTGGAACTGATGATGCTACACACATACAAACACACACACACGTATATATATATATATATATATATATATATATATATATATATATATATATATATATTCGGTTGGAAAATTATGCATACTCAAAATACAATTTAAGTTTATCTGTGCTAAAGCATAAACGAAATACATCTATTAGGATATTTGCAAGAATAATAACAAATAAATTTACCTTCATCAAGTCAATGCGTATGCGTTTTCCTTCTGAGTAAATAAATAAATAAATAAATAAATATATCGAAATTAATTGAAAAATGCTAATTATATTAGAGGCACTCCTCTGTGGTTCTAAACATATTGATGAATTTAACCATGTGCTTAAGGCGTTGTGATGTATCCTACCGCAGAGTATTGAGTGATCAGGTGAAGAATACGTTTGTGAACAAAATTAAGATTACTTAAACATCTAGTAAATAATGCCAGTCGAAGCTGGAATGTGTGGTGTTTGCTGAAGTAGCATGTTTTTATCATGTGCAAAATTTCTATTTCGCGAGATAGATTAATGATTATTTATCTATTTATAGCTTTGAGAAAAAAGGTTTTTACGTTCAACGTCCTCATTTTTACTCTGAACATTTCATTTTCCTTTTCCAGGAACTTTTTCCAACGGAAAACTCATTGCAGCGAGAAATTTTACAATTATTAATTAAAGTAGTGCAATATTAAAAAGAAATGTTAATATGAAGGGTGCTTACTCGGGTAAATGTATGAAATGCAAATCGGTATCTTAAACTAAATGACAATCAGAAGCCTGAGAAATCAATACATAAACGAGGAAGAGGTTGAATTATGTTAACAGCGAGAAATTATTTAAATCAAGGTTGCGGTCTTGATATAAACACTTGTCCCATTATGTCCATAAATTTGTCAGTATAAACTAAGCGTTTTATAATGTCGAAAAGACAATTCATCCATTAGACCGGTTTCGTCTTTATTGGAAACTCATCACGTACTGTCCAGAATTTGCCACGGACCGGGCTAAAACCTGGGCACTTAAGCTTCATAATCTGTTGCTCTAACCACTGAGCCACCTTGTGTCACGTTACGAAATCGGTCTATTTGACGATTTGTCTTTTCTACATTAGAAACCGCCTAGTTTATCATGACAAATGTATGTACATAATGTTTATAATATTTATATCAAAATCGAAAACCGAATTTAAAAAAAATTATCATCGCGCGCGCAAAACATTTTCATTTAACTGCGAGAAAGTTTCAGTCAATAGAAGCAACGATGATGAATGCCATAAATAAATATAATCAAAATTGGAATACAATCATGTTAAATAGACCAAAGAAGGATTGAGGTGTCATGGTGATAACTTACTCCAATCTATTATTATAATCAAGGTTACGATCCTTATATTAATAATTGTCCCATTATTTGCATATGTCTGAAAGTTTAAACTAAGATATGTATCATGTAGAAAAGGCAATTCATACAGTAGACTGGTTTCGTTCTTACTGTGAACTCATCACGTACTATCCAGAATTAGCTAACGTCAGGGCCCGAACCTGGGCACATCTGCTTTGGAATCTTTTGCTTTAACCACTGAGTCACCCTGCCGCACACTACACTCAATTTTCTGTTATATACTAACTAATGTTTATTTGGTTTACTTTTCATTTATTTGGAGTATATATAGCACAAATTTACATCTAAAGTTCCAAATAACCACCGCCAATCTGCCATTATAGAACAGACACCACACTACATGGAGAAGTTGTATTGAAATGAGCATTTATATAATTAAACGAACATTGGTTGTGCGGGTGGTGATAAAAATTATTATAATCAAGGTTGCGATCATGATATAAGCCCCTGCTCCTACTGATGAGTTGCCAGTTGGTATGGAACGAATGTGCACGAGATTATACTTTCCGTTCATGCTGTCATTGGTTTATCCTTCTGGTCATAATTGAGCTAATTTGTTACTAGATGCGTAACACCTAATACATAATTGCATATATATTAGTTCTCCGCCAAAAAAAATATCCAGTGGAATGTCAGATTTTATTGAGGTAACTGTTACTTTTCCCGGATAAGTGTGCAATCTCAAACACACACAAAGACATACAAACGTGACTCACAATAATCTAGTGATAAGTCAGTAATGGTTAGCAGATATAAGTATCAATGAAACAGTTTAAACTGCAATTTCCACTTCATTAAATAATTTTCAAATATTATTATGTACGATAACCTTCTGTTGAAAAAGGAGTCCGAAATCGGATTCAAAATGAGGACAGCGGGTTTAAATACCTTCTTTTGCAAAGTTAGGACCTGGTAATATATAAATGTCCTGTCGAACAAAATAAATTTTCTAAGAATAAGTAAATACGAGATATTGCTTGATAAGTAATATTCTTACATGAACTGCTACATCTACTTATATATTTTAACCATAATTGATTGCGCGGGTGGTGGTAAAAATTCTTTAAATCAAGTTTGCGAGCTTGAAGTAAACAACAATCCCATTGTATTTAACCAGTCGTCGAACAACATAACAAAAATACCGCCAGCCACAACGCACGGACGCGTTTCGACCTTCCATGGTCATCATCAGAGTACGACGGCAAACTGACTATCGAAGATCAAACCGCATTGAATATATATGGAAATCAATGCGGTTTGATCCTCGATAGTCAGTTTGCCGTCGTACTCTGATGATGATCATGGAAGGACGAAACGCGTCAGTGCTTTGCGGCTGGCGGTAGTTTTGTTATGTTTTTCGACGACTGGTTAAATACTTCAAGCTCGGAAACTTGATATAAAGAATCTACTTATATATTTTGAATTGCAGAAAACTGATATATTTAACTGTGTATTAGTTATTGCATACCTAGTAATAAATTGATTCAAATAATAATAGAAGGATAGACAAAACTTAGCATGAACGAAAGGTATACTCTTATGTAAACATGGACTTCTTGGATTTGGTAAATGTGATTATTGATATCGATTACATCCGGAGTGTATAAATTTTATGGAATAAAATGTGTTCAGAAATATATGTAATTGCTAATATTTGTGAAATTTAGTATATCTTGAAATCCATTTTGTTGGTACCATGAACCGTGTTGGTATTTCGAAAATCATTTTGTTGATATACTTTTCAGGCCCGATATAGTTGAAATATGCTGAGTTGGCTTTGATGTTGTATTGTCGAAGGCTTTATATAAAGATGACTCCATTATTACTTGATCACAAATTTGCATAGGAAGTTGTACTGTCTACTTGTCAATTGCCAAATATCTAGTGAGTATTGGGTGTAGTCCTAGCTACTATCAATAAGTCATGAATATGAACGAAACGCATTTGTGCCTGAGATTATATTTCCCGTTCATGCTGTCTTTGTTTTATTTTTCAGGTTGTATTTGAACTTATTTGCTACTAGATACGTAATACCAAATACACAATTTCTATATCTACTGATTTATGAGTTAATATTGTCATCTATATGCCAAGCATATATTGATATTTTTTATTTACATGAACTTCTCAAATATAACACAATTTTAAAAGGCATATCTATAATGCAAAAGTCAGTATTTCGGATCTACTATGTATGCACAGAGACAATGTTTTATGTATGTATATATATATATATATATATATATATATATATATATATATATACTGATGTAGTCTTATACTTCAATTTTCATCATCTTTGACAAACTGTTGACGATTTTACCTACTCGTGGATGAGCGTATTCAAACGAGTCATTGCTCTTGAGGAAAAATTTTACGATCGTCTTTGCTATACAGTATACTTCCTAATTTGGTGTCACATTGTTTCCAAGGTCCCAGTCCTTCATCCTAACGTCTGCAGAGTCTCAATCACTCATCGCAACACCAGCATCTCATCATATAGAGATTTGCAGCCAGGAAACCTGCAAGTCCATCGTCAGCTCGGCGTAATCCAGTGTTCACTTTAGACACGTGGCGCATGGATCATCGTACATTGGTATATGCCATCTAAAATAATAATGATTCACTAAAATATAGTTCCATAAATGAAGTAATAAAATGCCTCTAAGATGGACCTGCGTAAATTTTATTTTCTATACACACACACATATATATATATATATATATATATATATATATATATATATATATAGTATTGGTGTTCACCGAATTATTGTAACATTGGTTTAAGTAGTTTCTTTTGGGTGTCAGTAAACTATTTTAACGGAAAATAAGTGGATTAAAAACTGACTATTTCGAAAGGCCTACTACTCCACAGATGCCTTATACTCCGACCTGGATCGAAATCAGTTGTATTCTCGTGGTTATCTTGACATAATTCAACGAAGTATATAATGATTATATATTCTTAGTTGCAGAAAACTAACATGTATGCATTTCTGGATTAGTTGTGCTGCACCTGATAACAAGTTAGTTCAAATAGAAACCGGAAGATATGTGAAATTGAGCATGAAAAAATGGAAAAATCTCAAATTCTGTTTTTTTCCATAATAACGGTGCTGTTACCTTCACGGTGTTAATAAGTTTTGTATATCATGATAAATAATTGAAGTTGTACCGTGAATTCCACTCTTTGAAGTTGACTCAATTATTACTTGTATACGCAAAGTTGGCGCAGATTGCATCGTCTAGTATTACAACATTAATTGACCAAATATATATTGGACTTGAAGGGTTGCGATTACACCTTTTAATGGGACGTTAGTGAGCATGGAACGCATGCATGCATGAGGTAACACATTTTGCTTATAGTGACTTTGACTTATTTACTTGGTGCCACATGACTAGACTTGCAAATCTTCTTGTAGTGAGTTGAAATCATTCATTGAACATAGGCCTCTCGAATGTGTTGGTGGGGTAGCTAAGAAGAAACAAGACGCATCGAAATAAAATCAGACAAAATTGCTGGCATATTGATCTATTTGATATACCTGCGTTTAAAAGCAAACAGTTAATATCTACCAATTAGAATTCAAATTCATTCCTTAATTCATTAATGTCTAAAAACTAATATTAATTCGTTATTATTTAATAAATTTATCGACAATTCCTTGACAAGGATTTAAAACATAACCTAAGTACCGCCGTAAGTTGAACATTAAAAAATTTTTTGAAGTCCGCAATCACGCTCAAAATAAATGCTATTGTGTTTCTGATTTTGATGTACTAAAAAAGCATATTCTTCGCGCCGTATATCTGTGTTAAGTAAAATTGGAAATGTTAAAAGTAACTGAAACTTAACTATCGTCTCCTAACTATCCAATGAAAATTTTATACGCCAAAATATGAGTGTTTGTTAAATTGATTAATGCATTATTAACAAGAGTCCAGCTACATGACACTTAATTGTTTGACGAAGCCGACATCATGTACACAACCGTTGTGCTTAATACTTGTCAGTAATTGTCAAGTATGTAGTTTAGGATGGATAAACCTGAGTTTCCGTATATCTATAATAGCAGGGATCTAGCATGCATGTATCTGATACATACGGCGACCTATTTAAAATATATTTAATGTGGGTTTATGGGTATCCACCAGACAGCATTGATGCAATCAATGATTGTTTAATACTACTAACGAAGGGCGTTATCTCATACATGTAAGCAATATATTCTACTCATAAGTGAGAATAGACGTAAAACCTGAAACCGACTAAAGTTATGGAAAAGTAATTTTTGGAAATATGAAGATGGTATTTCCTAGTCGTATGCTAAATAAAGCATTACTTTTCAACTTACTATTTAGACAGCAAAAACGGAACTCATATGCAAGAGCACCAACCAACTGATACCATACAGTCGCATTACATGTTATTAATTACATATAAATGGAAGTAGGCTAAATAAGCCGGAAGTCTTTAAAACTCTAGAATTTTGGAAATAAGGATAGAAAATGAAAAACTATATATATATATATATATATATATATATATATATATATATATATATATATATATATATATATACGGGATAATGCGCATATTTTTTCTCAGTAATAAATCACAAATTATTTGGATGGAAGAAGATCGCACTTATGGCATAGTTGAAAGTAAATAAATGAGAGTATTTTTTAAAATTTGATTGCGGAGTGCCAGCTTCATATTCTCCAATGCCGCGTTTTGCGTACGCGGATAGTAGCTTTGCACGGACAGTTTCTACAAAGATCCGATTGATCACAATTTACAATTATGTTTTGTCTTCGATCGGGCTAAGTTTGTATTCGTCCCAATGGAAATGCGGTTCTCTCACATCTTTGTTTACTGGCGACGTTTCGGAACAGAAATCCCCGTTCCATCTTCAGGCCCAATTGCCACATATATACACAGCACAATACTCACAATAGCAGATTTAAGCAAATGTGGTAGCCTCGTTCCTTAACAGTTCTATTTATATTTTATTTTTTGACTCACCACTGGTTTTAAACATAGAATTTTCTCAGTAACTAAACTCAATTTATGCATAT
>JAQBSW010013178.1:0-14709 GCA_029291075.1 Eudiplozoon nipponicum | reverse complement strand
GAAGGATAAACCAAAGACAGCATGAACGGGAAATATAATTTCATGCATATTAGTTTCGTGCTTACTGGCGTCTCATCAGTAGGAGACGATTTTGTGCCCTTTAACCACTATATATTTGAGTGAAGAATGTGCACCGTCCTATTATCCCACATTCTTCATGTGGGATAATAGGACGATACAATCTCGTAGACGAATGTGTAAACCTGCAGTAGTGAAGCTAACATCATATAAAATCTTGAGAATGCGACTTCAACGCCAACTCACGCTATATTATATATATACATATATATCAAGTCTGTAAATGATACTAACACTATGGCTTTTGTGTTAGTAACCGATACCAACATTATTGTACCGAAAAGGTACATGATACTAACATTACTATGTTTGCAACACCTAATACATAGATGCATATATATTAGCTCTTCGCAACAAACAGTATTTAACTGTCATATATTGAATTTAATGATGTAAAGCTTACTGGGAAATGTGATAACTGACATCGTTCAAGTCCACAGTTTATGGATTTGCTGGAGTAACAGTTGCCCATAAATAGTTGTAATTCGCAATTTCGGTGAACTATAGCATAAATTGATATCCATAAAATTGGTACCATGTACCGACTCGGAAACCATAGTCCTAGTACCATGTAGCGTTTCAGTACAATAATGTTGGCATCGGTTACTAACACAATAGCCAGAGTGTTAGTATCTTTTACAGACACGGTATATATATATATATATATATATATATATATATATATATATATATATATATATATATATATTATAGAGTGAGTTAGCGGTGAAGTCGCATTGTCGAGATTTTATATAATGTTAGCTTCACTACTACAGGTTTACACATTCGTGTAGTAGATTGTATCGTCCTATTATCTTACATTCCTCACCCAAATATATAGTGGTTAAAGGGCGTAATACCGGCTCCTACTGATGAGTCCTTTTCCGGATGGTTGATGCGAGAAGGCAAAAACATCTGGTCATACATATATTCTACACAATATTGCAATTAGAAATATAATTCACAGATAGTCCAATTTGACCATGTGTTGGTCGGCAATAAAAAAAAACAGATTTTAACATAAAATTATATCCTAAACACCATTGACAGTTAAACTAAATTGTCCGTCTTCTAGACGGCAAGAATGACAATGATTTATGTTTATAAAGTAACATGTTTCGCACACAAGCAGTTATTCTTACACAAATGTCTGGATCGTAATGAGAATAGTCAAACGATTAAAAATACATGACAATATGAACATAGTAAACTGATTTATGTTTATAGAGAAAATGTTTTGCACAGAAGTGGTTATTGTTACACAAATGTCTGTACAGAATTGTATTTATACCATCGAATAAAACATATGATGACATGTAAAAATCATCGTTAAAAGTTATCATTAAAAATGAAGATGTAAACTGTTTAAAGACTTCAATGATAAAAAACTAACAAAGCTTTAGCTTACTACTTGCAATATTTTCAGTTCATGTCAAACTATTAACCCATTCTTCTATGTGGACACTAAATTAAGTGAAATAAATCCGCAATGACACAACAGGCCACCGCGTGATCCTCGCGGATCGCGCGCGGTCCTGTCTATTTATATAAACACTATTAATTACAAATAAAATTGCAGTTCAAGAAATATCGATTGAAACTGATTGAGACTAAAAGAGATTGTTCCTAAAATCACAGCTAAGAGAAATATTGTTTAAGGACAGAGTTAGAATATTTGACCTTAAAGAGCACAGCGTTTGTAAAAATTTACCTTCGTTGGGTTGTAACACGGAGCCGCGTGTTACATACACCCCCCCGACAGTGAAAATTAGTACACAATGAAGTGGGCTAACCTTACAGTAAATGTTATTGCTCTTTCATGCCGTATAACGACTGATTTTGGTTCTGTCAGCACTGATACTGGCTCCTCTATTTCTCGCGTTCTTGGACGGATGGTTAGGTCGAGGTGTTCGAGAAAGTCACGTCCAATGATGTTTCATGTCGTGTTGTCGATGATGAACGTATATTTGAGACATCATTTTGAGTTGGAGAACGAGATTCTGTGTACTCGTACCCCAAACGTCGCTATGTTGGAGCCATTCGCGCAGGTCAGACTGTTGGTGTCGACTGGGTGGGTTGGTTCGAGATAATTGTGGCGTAGTGAGCTTACTTCTGATCCAGTGTCTATGACAATTCATTCGCCAGAGATTGCGTCACGGATGAGAAAGTATGTTGATAGTGGCAACCGGCGATGAGATTGATTGCTGGCATTTGGGCGTTTGAAGCATGACTTAATTGGAGACGACGCTGTAAAGACAATAGTTTGATTGCGCTCTACCGCGAAGGCAACGTGCTTCGAGCCATCAGACGTGGAGCGGCCATCAATCTTGAGGTGCTCAGCCTCTGCTGCCACCGAGGAGGCTGACCCCACCCGTCTTCCGAACCTTCCATGGGCGGATCCTCATGAGTTGTTGAGGGGGACCGCGCCCATTTGAACGTCGCGTCTGTGTGCGGGTATGTGCAGACGTTTCCGAGGCAATAACGTGTGTAGTGGCCTTCATTGAAAGTGCCTGAATTTCTCAAAATCTAGCTGTTTATTAATTCCTTACTGGCTGTGAGTTCGACGAATCGGGGCACCATAATGTAGGGGTACTTTTCGCTGTTGCTATCTCGTTCCTGATTTTGTACTTCTTCTACATATCAATGGTGGCTCTTATTACTACCCGGGCGTCTAATCAGTCTGATCATTTTCGGATGGTTGATGCGAGAAGGCAAAAACATCTGGTCATACATATATTCTACACAATATAGCAATTAGAAATATAATTCACAGATAGTCCAATTTGACCATGTGTTGGTCGGCAATAAAAAAACAGATTTTAACATAAAATCATATCTTAAACACCATTCACAGTTAAACTAAATTGTCCGTCTTCTGGGCAACAAGAAGTGTTTTAATGAACATGTTTATAAGTATTAACATGTTTCGCACACAAGCAGTTATTCTTTTAAAATGTCTGGATCGTAATTAGAATAGATCAAAAACGATTAAAAATACGCTGACAATATGAACGCAGTAATCTGATTTATGTTTATAGAGAAAATGTTTTGCACACAAGTGGTTATTGTTACACAAATGTCCTGAACAGAATTGTAATTTATACCTTCGACTGAAACATATGATGACATGTAAAAATCATCGTTAAAGTTATCATTAAAAATGAAGATGTAAATTGTTTAAAGACTTCAATGATAAAAAACTAACAAAGCTTTAGCTTACTTACTACTTTTAATATTTTCAGTTCATGTAAACTATTATTATTCTTCTATGTGGACACTAAATTAAGTGAAATAAATCCGCAATGACACAACAGATCACCGCGTGATCCTCGCGGATCGCGCGCGGTTCTGTCTATTTATATAAACACTATTAACTACAAATAAAATTGCAGTTCAATAAATATCGATTGAAACTGCTTGAGACTAAAAGAGATTGTTCCTAAAATCACAGCTAAGAAAAATATTGTTTAAGGAAAGAGTTAGAATATTTAACCTTAAAGAGCACAGCGTTTGTAAAAATTGACCTTCGTTGGGTTGTAACACGGAGCCGCGTGTTACCATGTACCGACTCGAGAAGCCATTGTGTTTGTACCCATGTACCTTTTCGGTACAATAATGTTAGTATCAGTTACTAACACAATAGCCATAGTGTTAGTATCCTTTACAGACTCGGTATATATATTCATATAGTGTGAGTTAGCGTTGAAGTCGCATTGTCGTTGACTTTAGATGATGTTAGCTTCACTATTGCAGGTTTACACATTCGTCTAGGAGATTGTACCGTCCTATTATTCCACATTCTTCGACCAAATATATAGTGGTTAAAGGGCGTAATACCGGCTCCTACTGATGAGTCGCCAGTAAGCACGAAACGAATGTGCATGAGATTATACTTTCCGTTCATGCTGCCTTTGGTTTATCCTTCTGGTCACAACTGAACTAATTTGTTACTAGGTTCGCAACACCTAATACATACTTGCATAATATTAGCTCTTCGCAACAAACAGTATTTAACTGTAGTTTTATACTTGTCAAAATTGCCTGCACCGTTCGGAGAATTTACCAACCACATACCAGTTACCTTTCATGGCTGACGACAAAACATAACAAAGGAACCCTTTATATTGTTCACACACATAGGAGGTAATCGATGTTCTAATGTCTTATGCATCAGTTTATATCGATTCCTTTCCCTCGAGTAGACTTAATATCGAAGTCAATGCAACTGATAGTGTTATACAAATTAATCAGCCTATTTTCTTATAGAATAGCATAGAATGGAATATCTTTATTTGGATTCAAACCACACATGTTCCATGAAATAATAATATTGGAAAATGGGCAATATAAAAAAGATATCACATCACATAAATATGTGCAATTAGTCTCATGTAGATAAGTAAATCTCACTAGTTGTACTGTACAATATATCAATATCAGAAAGTTTGGCTGTAAAGAGTAATAGATTCATTGTAACACGCGGCTCCGCGCTACAACCCAACGATGTTCAATTTTGACAAATATAGTGCTCTTTAAGGTCAAATAATCTAACTCTGATTTTATACAATATTTCTCTTAACTGTGATTTTAGAAACAATCTCTGTTAGTTTCAAGCAGTTTTAATTGAGATTTCCTGAACTGCAATTTTAATTGTAATTAATAGGGTTTTGTTTATTAAATATACACACCCGCGCGCAATACGCAGGGGACATGCGGTGGATTATAGTGCCATAGTGGAATTATCTCTTCTTCTTTGAATTATTCGCAGTTTATACAAGTGATTTACTGTTCGTATATGATTCTACTTATCAGAATTTCAGAGTACAATGGGTTATTATAATTAAATAAGTTAAAGCCATAGCAAACAGTGGATTAATTATTGTGAAGTTTTTTCATTGAAGTGTTTAAACGATTTTATTCTATCCATCATCAGTGACAACTTTTACCAGTGACTTTATTTATATCATCATATATTTTCAATCGGTTACATGTATTCATCACAATTCAGACGTTTGTGAATGGCTTACCAATTTTGTTAACAATATTTCGTTCTGTTGCCGTCTAGAGCACGGTCAATTTGGACTAACAATGAATTTTCCATGCAACATTGTGTACAATACATATGTGATCATTCGAATTAGCCTTCTCACATCACCCATCGGGAAAAAGGCCGGAGATTGATCATAAGCACCGATCTCAGCAGCAGCCATCAGTTCTATGTAGGTAGATAGCCACCCCGCAAAAGACCCCTACATAAATGGTGCCCCGTTTCGTCGAACTCACAACCAGCAAAGAATTAATCAGCATCTAGATTTTGAGAACATCAAGGACTTTGGATGAATACCACGAAGGAAAGAAAATTCTAAGACAAATATCACAGAAAAACACCCTCTCGATATTACAGTGCTCGAAGACAGCCGCACGATGACGGGTGAGGACGATGTTATACTACCATCTATCCTCGACTACACTAATACGCATAAGATGAAATAAGATGAAATGCAGGAATCCTGGTGGTGATCCCAGCAACAGACCGCACCAACACATGGACACAGTATAAAATATGCCAATTCGATTCAGACTACATTGATGAGTGGGTCGACGATGTTACTTTATTGGCTAAGGTGCCCAGTATAACAGACGAGGGCTCAATATTTTGGAGGGCTTGGGAGACGATCCCAATGTTTTTCAGACGTGGTAGAGCTTGGAATGCGCCGTCAAGCAGAGCTTGACACCATATCGAGAAGACAGGCTTACAGAATTAATAAGCCAGATGCCCTAGGTAGCCGCACGCTTTCTGAGCTATTTTGGGGTGATGGAGCAGAAATCCTTGAAAATTCAACCAGCCCAAGGAAGTCTTTATGCGACTTTTCATACGGAAACTCCCGCCGGCACTTCAAGAGATGGCCACGTTCCTGCGCGAATCCGTCGAAGTACAAGACGACGTTCTGCCGGCACTTATAGACAAGTGGTGCAAGAAATACCACTATAACTCACCTGCCCCAGAGAAAGCTTACATCACTTCACGACTGTCCGAAACACAATCCACCGTATCATCAGCCGGAACAAATGTCACGAATGAACGCCTCATCAGCCTGTTCGAGAACCTCACCGTCAGGTAAAATTTGGCCTCAGTCGATGCCGTCCATAATAGACGCGACCAGAGCAGGCGTGACCAGCGTCGACCACCGTCCCGGAATAGTGCCAGGAGGTAGACGTTGAGAAGCCGAGCCACAGTTCCACAGTTACCGGCGGGGTGTTGTCCGAATCACCGCAGCTATAGTCAATCCACACTTTATTGCATCAGAAACGGTTGCACATTCCCGCGCAGAGACGCGACGTTCAAGTGAGCGCGGTCACCCTAAACAACTCAGGAGGATCCGCCCATGGAAGGTTCGGAAAATTGCTGGGGTCAGCCTCCTCTGCGGCAGTAGAGTCTGAGCACCCCAAGATCGTTGGCCTCTCCACGTCTGATGACTCGAAGCACGGCTCCAGTCAAATCATGCTTCAAACTCCCAAATGCCAGCAACCAGTCTCATCGTCAGTTGCCAATATCGAAATCCTTTCACATCCGTGACGCAACCTCTGGCGAATTAGTTCTCATAGACACTGGATCAGATGTGAGCTTACTACGCCACAATTATTTAGAATCTACCCACCCAATCGACACCAGCAAACTGACCTGCGCCAATGGCTCCATTATAGCGACATTTGGGGTACGAGTAAGCTTAATCTCGTTCTCCAACTCAAAAAGATGTTTCAATTATTTTTTCATCACTGCTAATACGACAAGAAACATCATTGGACGTGACTTTCTCAAACACTTCGACCTTACCATTCGTCAAAGAACACGAGAGATACGTACTGCAGACAATCAGTTGCTTTCATCAGCGCTAAACCATACCACTCGCGCCGAAGCAGTCTCATCCATACACCTAATTCCTCTAGTTCCTCATGTGCGACATGAATAGATTTTCAAACATATCTCCTTCATGCCCGATCTCAAGAGGAAGCGTGCCACCACAGCCCATCATATCATCTTATCGAAGCCACTTCCTCATCCTCCACGAGCACGTCCATTGGCACCACACAAACATAAGGCCGCCGAGCAAGAATTCGACTTGCTACGTAAACAAGGCATATGTGTACGACCCAGCTCACCTTATGCGTCGCCTGTGGTAGTAGTACCAAAGAGTGAACCAGCAACATTCAGGGTGTGCGGGGATTATCGTATTCTCAATTCTTGCACACAGTCAGATTCTTACATCCTGCCAAATCCAGCTTACCTACTCAGATCTGCTATTGGTCATGCTGTGTATTCAAAACTTGACCTAGTGGAAGCCTACTATCAAGTACCTACGGACAAAGACTCCGTATCATACACTGCACTCAGATTCACCGGTGATGGCACACACGAATATCATATATATGCCTTTCTGTCTTAAAAACGCATCTCAAACATTTCAACGCGTTATGGAAGAAATACTAGATGGTCTACCATTTGTAATTCCCTACTTAGACGATATTCTGGTATTCTCCAACTCAATGTCCGAACATATGCAGCTTATTGACATTCTACTCGCACGTCTTGAAGACTATGACCTTCGACTTCATAGCAACAAATGTGTCTTTGCATAAAAATCAATTGAATTCCTTGGTCCTCAAATTTTCCAGAAAGGCATGACACCTATAACTGCTGAGGTTCGTGCTGTTCAAGATCAACAGCCTCCAACCACCGTTCGAGCATTACGACGATTCTTGGGCAAGATGAACTACTATTCTCGATTTGTACCCTGCCTTGCCAAGATTCTGGCAACTCTTCACAAATATCTCGTGCCAGAAATCCGTTTTGTCAAGAAATCACAATTGATTCAGCTCAACGTGAATGACATGCAGGTTTACGAGGATGCCAAAAGGGCATATGCAAAGCGACCATGCTACATTCCCCTGATTGGTCTCAACCTTTTGAATTTATCACTGACGCATCCGATGTTGTTACAGGCGCAGTACTTCAACAGTCCATCAATGACATACACCAACCTATCGCCTTCTACTCCAAAAAACTACAACTTCGCGAGACGCGATATGATACATTAGAGATAGAGTTACTTGCAATCTACCGGTCGATCCTACACAACCAAACCTATTTGGATGGCCGAAAGTTTAAGATCTACACTGACCATCTTACTCTACTCCCGATGCTCAGAGATAAGAAAGAGTATTTATATTCATGACGTGTCAACTCACAACTTACACGAATACACATGTATGAATATGAAGTCACTCATGTCTAAGGGTCAGAAAACGTGGTCGCAGACTCCCTAAGCCGTCCTGCAGAGCTCTGTGCTTCTATCCTGTGTTCTTCACCTATAAGCACTCAGGAATTGCAAGCAGCTCAGCAAGATGATCCATCACTTCGGACATTTGATGTCAATCACCTGAAAACATTTGATTATGATGGAACTCTGCTGCAGTGTGAAATACCTGGCATGGGCACTTGACCGTTTATACCTGAAAAACTCCGTCACAAGATCTTTGAGTTTTACCATTCAATGAGCCATCCATCGGGCGAAGCCTCAGTGGAAACTCTATCCAGAACGCATTTTTGGCCTGACATGCGGCGAGATATCAAGAAGTGGTCAAAACAATGTCTAGAACGTCAGAAATACAAAGAGACGAGACACACCAAAACGGCGCCACAAGTCAATCAAGTGCCCAAAGTCCGGTTCACGCACATACACGTTGATCTGGTAACCTTACCTGCCGTGAACAATATACGATATCTACTGTCAATACTGGATCGCACCACTCGATGGTACGAGGCCATACCACTGCCAGACATGAAGCAAGACACTGTCAGTTATGCTTTAGAACTCAATTGGTTCGCTCGGTTTGGTGCTCCAGCTGAAGTGACAACCGATCGTGGCGCACAGTTCCTCGGCGAAGAGTTCGCAGCCCTACTGAAATACTATGGTGTCAAACACTCCGTGACCGCGGCTCGCAATCCGAGAGCAAATGGTTTCGTCGAAAGGCCACACCGAGAACTGAAAGCGGCGCTCAAGGCTAGCCCAGAAGAAAATTGGCTTGCGGCTTTACCGAAAGTACTCCTATCAATGCGTACAAGACCTCGTGAGCCGATCAAATGTAGTTCCGCTGAAATGGTATTTGGCGAATGTCTACGGCTGCCTGGCGAACTAGTCCGATCACGCTCTGAAACTGCAATAACGATGAACGATCCGGCATTTCTGTTTCCACTTCGCAGTTATCTACAATATAACGCTCAGAATCGGCCGATCTGTCCTACACGTCAGCAACATGGTCCAATTTATAAACGCAAAGATTTTGATAGCTGCAAATGGTTCTTCGTCAACAACGATATGGATAACAGGATTCTAGCCAAACCGAAGCGCGGTCCTTATCGTGTGTTAGATCGACGTCAGAATTACATCATTTTGGAGATTAATGGCAAAGCTGAAGCATTCTCCAAACACAGACTATCCCGGGCCGACGTTGATCCAAATAACCCGCTGTTCCGCGATGTAGACCTATCAGGCGGCGAAAAAACGATGATTCCACCTTCAGACAGTTTTGCTGACCACGGACTTACGCCCCACATCTCACCAACAACCGAGCCAACTGACACCGTCACGCCGCCGCGAGATATAAAGGAAACATAATCAGTGTGGACAGAGCAAAAATCGGTGGTTACACGTTACGACAGAGCCATAACACCTTCTGTAAGGTTAGACTCCTTCATTGTGTACTAATTTTCATTGTCGTGGGGTGTATGTAACACGTGACTCCGAGTTACATCCCAACGATGTTCAATTTTGACTAATATAGTGCTCTTTAAGGTCAAATTATCTAATTCTGTTTTTACAAAATATTTCTCTTAACTGTGATTTTAGAAACAATCTCTGTTAGTTTCAAGCAGTTTTAATTGAGATTTCTTGAACTGCAATTTTAATTGTAATTAATAGGGTTTTGTATGTTAAAGATACACAACCGCGCGCAATACGCAGGGAACATGCGGTGGATTATAGTGTCATAGTGGATTTATTTCTCTTCGTTGGATTATTCGCAGTTTATACAAGTGAATTACTGTTCGCATCTAATTATACCTATCCGAATTTCAGAGTACAATGGATTATTATAATTAAATAAGTTAAAACCATAGAAAACAGTGGATTAATTAATTGTGAAGTTCTTTCATTGAAGTTATTACACGATTTTAATCTATATATCATCAGTGACCACTTTTACCAGTTACTTTATTTATGTCATTATATATTTTCAATCGGTTACATGTATTCATCACAATTCAGACGTTTGTGAATGGTTTACCAATTTTGTTAACAATATTTCATTCTGTTGCCGTCTTGAGCACGGTCAATTTGGACTAACAATGAATTTTCCATGCAACATTGTGTACAATATACATGTGATCATTCGAATTAGCCTTCTCACACCACCCATCGGGACAAGGACGGGGATTGATCATAAGCACAGATCTCAACAGAAGCTACCAGTTCTAGATAGCAACCCCGCAAACTACCCCTACATCATCATCAAAAATAGTAAACATTAAGGTATAATTCCAGTGTAACATTATGCAAAAAATGAGAACCATGACTAGCAATAGATTGTATGTATTGTTGACTAATATGATGATACAATGCATAACATTTCACTTGTGATAATACAAAACTTAGAGATAAAAATCTCAAGAAATTATGTTTCTCATAACAATTATCCTTGTATATTATTCAACCAAGAGAAAGAATTATCATAATCAAATTAAAATTACCAGCAGGATTGTAAACTTTTTCTAGTTCAGTAGATAAAAATTAACAAAAAACATCTTAGATGCAAGCGTTTCTCTAAGCCCCTTTTGCAATTGATTAGAAATTTTGTAGATTTTCGAAAAAAGTAACTTGCAACATTCCCCACCAAAGGAGGAGATATTGCCAAATGTCCAGATCTAGTTCCAACTTCATGACACTTTCTTATTGGATTCATATAGGCACCAGTCCACTGGTTCAAGTGGACAACTTTTATGCAATAGCACATCCTCCGAAACCATAAAGTTTGCAGTGATACAAACTGTAACCTAGTGACGTATATAGTGCAGGAGATAGGACTAATTTGTTTCATAGCTTTTCTTTGTACAGCCACTATCTTATTGGACAAGCCCTTTTTAATGGATTCCAAGTAGCGGCAACATATTCTAGTATCGGTCTAATCCATATTATATACATTTTAAATTTTATGTCATTGGATAAGATATTTCTATTTTTTCTTGGCACTGCCTACTATCCTTTTAATATGTCTCTCAGCAGAAGCTGTACATTGAATAGTTATGCCTAAATCTTTTATTTCTTGCATAAGTTTAATCTCAAACACATCATTAATCACAGCATCATGAAAATAAACATAATTAAAGTCTGTTCTGTTACCTATTTTTAAAGCTCTCGTCTTTTTATTGTTTATTCTCAGCCCTAGTGTTATCAAATATCTACTTAAATCATACAAATCTAGTGTCACATTATTTTTGGAGAATTCGACATTTTTTGGATCAATTGGAAAGATTATTTTTAAATCATCAGCGAATTTGCAAACTCGACCGTTAAGGATCTTAGTTTCCAAATGTGCAAATACGATTTTAAATAAAATTGGCCCCAAACTTGATCCCTGTGGAATTCCACTTGTTACTCTTTTCGATTTTGATATCAAATCGTTTACTTGAATACTCATTCTTCGATTATATAAATAGTATCTAAGTAATCTAAAAATATTCGGATCAATATTCAATAAATTAATCGCATTCAAAATAGCATCAAAAGATATAGAGTCAAAAGCTTTTGAGATATCTATAAAACAATTAATGCATCTAACTTATTCTCATCTAATGTAATTACATATTTCCACAAAGAAAGCATATAAGAAGTTGTCGATCTATCTTTCGTAAAGCCATGTTGACATATATCAAAATGAGCCGGCAATATACGTTATAAATGATCTAGTATCAATCGTACTATGATATTCAAAAACTAAGGGATAATTGAGATTAGTCTATAATCACTGGCGCACGTTGGCTTACTTTAGGCAAGGTTTAGCTACTATCGTTAGTATATCGATTGGTAATTTCTCATTGATCAAAATTTATTTATAAAATTGCAGAGCGCATTCATAAAAGTTAAAGGTAATTGAAGCAGGTTATCAATCGACATACCAAGGTGATCTTTTTGTTTTTGTGATTTTATTTTTAACATTAATTTATCAATTCATCACTGGCAATAACAAGTCCTGGTTCCTGGTCTCTTGAAGGATCAGGTAGATCATGAAATTGCTTTCATTCTGCGGATTACATATCAAATTGCCAAATACTTCATCCAATTCACAGAGAAATTCATACTCAGTTTTATCCACAGATAACATAAGGTTTAACTACTCTTCAGTTTGGCCAAAATAATTTGTTCTGATCTTTGACGGATTATCAGCAGTGATGAATTAATTTCTTTATCAATCAAATCTAACCTCATTTTTATAATACTATTGATAAGACTACACTCCATTATATTATCTCGTTTAATTCTTAGTTTACATAATTTCCTATTGATTCGTTTCGGTATAATATCCGTAAACGTAGATGCCTGAAATATAACAGATAATAACGATGAAACAGAAGAAACAAATTCGTCAGTGTTCATGATATAAAAACTTTCATAATCAATCAGTGTGCTTAACTCTCTAAAAAGATTCCAGTTGATTCTGGAACATTGCACGTGTGCATTATCAAAATTAAGTTTCTGTGTTTTGCTACTCAAGATGTTCCATTGTAAAATAATTTGTTTGTCATTCAATTCTTTGAAATAGTTTACAACAACATAACTGTGTGATTTCAACGTTTCAATTTCTAAGTATACATGATCTAAGCAATCCGAACCTATAGTTGATTCTGCTTGAGATCATGATTAGAAAGAAATTGATTATTTCACAGTCATTTAACTTATTAAAATCACCTACCACCACATTATAGCCATGACAGTCCAAAATAGATTGAAAAGAAATGTTTGATCATCATATAAACTAGCATATCGCGGTCTGTAAACCGCGTTTAAGATCAGATTATCCATTTGTATAGATAAAAAATTAATGATAGCATTATATTCACTAGTATGTAAAATTTTCGCATTTAATACAGATTTACTATAAATGAGTACTCCTCCACCCTTTTTATCCAGCGATCTGTCTTTTCTAAATAAAGAATAGTGAGAAATATCAAATTCGTGGTTTTCAATATCCTTGTTGAGACAAGTTAAGGATAATGTTATAAAATCAAAATCGTTACTTATTATAAAATTACACAGCAAGAATTTGTTGTTCTTAACACTTCTAAAGTTGGCATAAATTAAAGAATATGTACAATACGACTTATATGACCCGGCTAAGTAACTCAATTAAATTCTGAACCTTCTGGATGTTAAAACCAGAGAGTAATTTATCTTAAATACAAACCCACCTGAGATTGTGGGCATCGTTCTCTTAATTTAGGATTACGACGTGAATTTTCTAACAACTTTATTGTCGCCAAAATCTTGCACAAATATCGTCACATTAGTTATCTTGCGAATAAATAACCATTGACCCCTCCTACGGACTTCTTCCGAAAGTTTTCAGTCACGGGCTATATAGCCATCACTGGTGCATTCTTCGACAAAAACATCGATAGATCTTCGAGATCACAAATCGTTGTTTGATCTCAGTAAATTAGAATTGAAATCTCACCAACATGTTACACCATATTAACATAACTGGACCAAATTTCGCATTTATTAAGAGGCTCTTACCTCCAGCTAGACTCAAAGTTATTCAAGAGGAATTTTCAAAGTTATTGAAAGAGGACATCATTTGACAATAAAAATGTTGTTTGGTAAAACCATTCCACTTGGTCCTTAAAACTAACGGATCATAATGAGATTGTGTCGATTATCGAAAGCTTAACTCAGTGAAAAAAGCCGATGCATACCCATTCCAAATATAAAAACGTTGCTAGCAAAACTCAGTATTAGCAATCATTTCTTAGTAATTGAATTCAGACAAGCCTACCACCAAATTCTGGTAACACCATGTGACACAGAGAAGATAGCTGTCATCAATCCCTCTGGTATATTCGAATACCTTTATATGCTTTATACGGCTTCTGCTGAGAGACATATTGAAAGGATAGTAGGCAGTGCCAAGAACAGATGGGCACTAATAAATAGAAATATAATTGTAGGGGTTGATTTCCGGGGTTGCTTTCTTGTTCGTTATTTTATACTCATTCTACATATCAATGGTGGCTATTATTACTACCCGTGCGCCTAATCAGTCTCTGATCTTTTTCGGATGGTTGATGTGAAAAGGCAAAACATCTGGTCATACATATATTAGATATAATGTTGCAAATAGCAATATAATTCACCGTTAGTCCAAATTGAATATATGTTAGTCAGCTGTAAAAATAGATTTTTATGCAGAAATAGGTCTTAAACACCATTCACAGTTAAACTAAATTGTCCGTCTCCTAGACGGCAAAGATTAAAATGATTTATGTTTATAAAGAAAAATGTTTTGCACACAAGTAGT
>JAQBSW010013177.1:0-14710 GCA_029291075.1 Eudiplozoon nipponicum | reverse complement strand
AACTAATAATCTTGCGAATATATTTGCTATAGACTAGTTGTTTAAATTCTTCAGATTTAGCAGGTAATCAAAATATATTATTTTTTCATAACATCCAACAAAATATATTTCAATTTTACAAGTAAAAAAATATTTTCTGTGCAAAGACTTACTGGGCTGAAGTCAAATTTAAACTAATTGGAAACAAATTACGTAGGTTAAAATTTGGCAAGCAATGACAGCTAGTTAAATATAAAATTGATATATTTTTTAAAGAAAGCTAATATATATTTAATTTTATACGTTAAATTTGACTGCAATATAGTGCGCATAATAAATGAAATACGAAATAAAACAATAATATAATATCACAAATAAAACTACACATACTCCTGGTGAGGCTGTCGAACAGTCTCAGGTATTAAAAACGTTGAACAACAATCGCGTGAACATACATAATTAGCTGCGAAATCACAACTAGCACAGCTCATGCACAAAAAATGGATGTGTGAATGAGTGAAAATAGTGAAAAGTCCTGATGAAATGTACCGTCTTAGCAGATTTACTTAATGGTTCTACTGTGGTCGACTGAAGATGCTAAAAAGCTGCGAATAAAACTCAGAAAAATTAGCCATGTTCAGAACTGTGCTGGAATAGAGCAGACGAAATTTCACTTACTTTTGAGGCGTGTAAGTGTGCAATAGTAGGGTGATGCAGAAGAAATCAAAACAGCCATTTTTGTATATTTACTGCGGTCGTTATTAAATCGTGTATGGTCAAGAAAATATTTTCAAACGTTTTTTGACGAAAATGTCATATGTATTTAGCGAGTAGAGCATTATGAATCAACATGTAGTACTGATAATAACGATGGAATACAGTTGGAAACATAAAAGCGGTGTTCCAACGACATGAGGAAATTCGATACACTTAAATATGCCCGACTAGTTTAAATCAAACAATAGCGAAGCTGAAAATGTTCGATTGAATGTATATGTTTGCTTAACATTTATTTATGGATTTACTGTTCTATGTTTAATCTACAAACTAATTGTTCTGAAAATTTTGATTCTACTTACATGAATAGGAAACTATCAATCTCAATTCAAGCTGAGAATTGCAAGCAAAAACTTTTCTCTACATATGTACTCGGTATTCGAAAACATCGGCGCCGCAGATTGTAGTCGCTTGTGTACAAATGACTTTTCAAATACATGTCGTGGTTACCTCGTATGTGAATCAACTCGACCTGAATCCAAGGCAAGTAACAACGCTGCAATAAATGCGGACTGCGCAATAATTGGATTGCATCAAAATGGTGGAGAAGGATTCAATAAAGGTGACAGATTGTGCAGTCTTTACGATGGTAAGTATACTTCGCCATATATTTATGAATTAACAAACACCAAAAAAGTATGCTATGTTAAGGAAATTTGTCTTATCAAATTGAAATAATAATAATAATAATAAAAACAAATTTTTACAACAATATTGTTTTTTTACCACAAGATGTGCGTATTACTTAGCCTACAATTAACTTAAACATATCCGAGATTTTATTTCGTGTGTGGTCGATATGCTCTCTCGGTTTCGCAATGATCTAATTGATCATTATTTCCAATTAGGCGTAGCGTTCATCGTTTCATCAATACGAAGGCTTCCACACCTGCCGTACTAATAACTGCAAAATAAAGTTCAGAACTTCATTTCCAGTACCATCTTCAGAAATTCAATTACACACGGTACACTGATCACTATGCCAAATTTAATAATTTGGTATTGGAAATGAAGTACCAAAGTGGTAATCAATCAATGTTAGATCGCACTTCATTTCCAGTAGTTAGAACGAATGGTGTGGAAGCCTTTGAAATGATGAAACCAAGAAACTGAACAAAACGCGAATTAGGATCAATCAAATCATTTTGGAAATCAACCACCCAGTAAAGACACTCAGGGATACGTTATATATGATGATCGCAGTGCGCAACAAAGAACAACAATTTCTAAAATTAACCACAGCAAGTTAATTCATTATCTGAACTGGTTTTTATCGTCTTAGTCACCTATAAGTGTAGCTATCAGTTTTGCCAAATTAATGAGCATATTACATAATGTATTCGCGATATATTTTCTATATTAACAATTAAAATGCAGTAAATAAATTATATATATATATATATATATATATATATATATATATATATATATATATATATATAAGTAAATAAAACGACATATATGTTTTGTAATCCCCAATTCACTGTTTTAGTACATTTTTATCGGTTTATACAGGGCGTGCATATTACCCTATGATGATATTAGATGTGAAAGCAGGCAATCATTATAATAGCAGGTTAATTAAAGTTATGTTCATATTATCTATATTTTTCCAATATATTTTCAGAATTTTATATTTAATCTGAAGTATGCTCACGAAATTTAAGTTTCTTTTATTGGAAATCGAAAGAGCACTACGAGCAGTTCTTATTATACTTTGAATGTATAATTTAATGTCAAATTGCGAATGGTTTAATGTTTCTCTAAACCCTAGAGATCTGCGACGTTGCACGGTTCATATATCGCACATCATTTAAACTATTATAAAGTTGGTTTGCGGTGCAATGCTGGTTCCATTTGGTGAATGGCTTCTAATAATTTCCTTTTCCTATATTAAATTGTTTATTCCGGTGTAAAAAGGGTACAATGCTTGAGATGGTGTGATATAGCCTCTGACCGATGTTATTCATACCATACATATGTATGGCTATATTGATATTTTCAGGTGGAGCATATAAACAACGGCATATAGACACCATAATACTATGCCCATTGCCATTGCATCGAATTGCGTAAATTTACGACCATTGGATTGGAATAAATCATATTTAGGGCACTAGTTTATGAGATTTTTTTCAAAGTAACACCTCGGAGACTTCTAAACTATTGATGATCTGTTATATATCAAAACGCCGTAATGTAAAGCAGAAGCTCTTTTTAATCAATCGTTTTTTTTAATAATAAAGCATTACATTTTTGAGCGCTAGGAAGTTTGGACAAACCGACTTTTGAATAAATCAATAGAATTCCATTTGAACACGATATTATACAACGTTAAGAAAGTTTCCATAATAGCTGAAAAAGACAGATATAGAAAGCAAATTCAAAAACTACCTGCTTACCAGATTTATTTTAAAACAAGAATCGAAATATTCTATATAGGAAGCGCCTATTTTCAAATTAATTAATCTGCAGCTAAATTTGAAATCTTTTTGCACGTAAATTAAATTAAACCTTGTTAATTTTTTGTACACTTATATTGGTGCCTGTCCCAGCAAGCCGTTTACGCAAGTTCTGATGATTGTTCTAAAATATGTTTATTTCATCTTACATAATCCCGCTTCATATTGCAAAATAACTTTATTCTTTCCATCGAAGCTGCGCAGAGGATGAGTGCAAGACTGCGAGCATATTTGAAATGAGTAAAGCCTCGGTCTTGGTATTTCTGGCAACTACCTTATTAGTGGTCTATGAAAACGAGACCTATTTATTTTGTGCATTTCATTTCGTATATAAATATAATATCAGTGAAAATTCTGCCATTACATTGCGATGAAATTTAAAAATACACATAAAATTATATCTAAGATGAAATTCCATTAATATTTTTGCTTATTTTGTTATTATATGCTAAATGAATTTGTCTAATCCTGAGGTAATGCTTATGTAAAAATGTCTAATCAATGACTTGATTTTATTTCTAAATATGTGAAAATGATGCCATATTATTTCCGCGTAACTTGATACAAAATGAAAACGATCACGTTTTCCATAGAAACCACAAAATCCTCATATTTAAGCACACATTTAAGCCAAATTTTTTTTTCGCAAAATAAGTTTATAATCTGTCGATTTATTGTCTATCTAATGAATCATAATATGATTAATTCAGACTTATAATGGAGGGTAATTTCACATAGTTTCAATAGATTATAACTTATCTTCCTAATTTTATTCTAATTTCATGTTTAACTCACGGACAGTCCTTTCGCCTATCCAGTTGTGTAACGATAAACCATAACTATCAGCTGCCGCAAATGCCAATGTTTTGTAATTTAAAGTGTTGTAAAGCATGTGCAATATTATCTGGTTTTGTGGGTATTTTGTAGGAAATTAGGTTGTTTACGTTATTAAAATTAATTCAGTTTAAAATTGTTTTAAATTAAATTAAAAACTAAATTGTACATGCTCTATTGTCGCTCTTCCATTAGACCTCGGATTACTATACACAGGTAATTAATGTATATACAGCCAAAAAGAAATGAGTGCATTCACCTAAAATGATATTGTGAAGAGGCTATAAAACGTTCCAAAGTAAGATTGAGTTCTGCATTGGCACCCGCGCATTTTCCCAGGTAATTAAGTTTTAATTCTTTCCTCAATCAAATGTTGCCTACGTAGCGTCCAAAGAAAAATCATAATGCATACTCTGTCATATAGAATCGCATTTGTTTGTGTAATCAAACGTTTTAGAAAAACGCAGCAGAACGATTGATTCATGACTGCATGGACATATAATGAGTAGATGTGTGATAAATCCGATTTAAATTCGGTGTAAAACATAAACGTTATGTAGCTTGCCAAGCGGCAAATACAACAAACACGCCAGAGACACTTTAATCCCATTTAAGTGCCATGTCGGATCTTATTTTCCAAAATAGTGCCTGTTGCTTCTCACTGCTTCATTCAAAAATTTGTTTTTGATTTTCACAGCAACTTGCGAAATATGGTTTAGTTAAGCTTCTTGTTCGACCATCCTCGATTAATTTTGCTGCATGATTTTTTCTATTTATCCATTATTTAATTATGTTTCCTTTCGTTTTATACCGTTTGATATTTCGTGGCGAGAAGGATTTAAAAATAAAGTGCTTATTTTAAATTAATACCCCAAAATATTTGTTTAACATATTCGAAAGGCAATAATTTTTTATATATGCGCATGCGTTAACTTTATCTAGGTTTGATTTTGTTTATAAACATAATAAGTATTAGATTCAGAATAACTTCTTTAGCTGAACAATTTGAAATGGTTCTGTTCCGTAAATGCGGCATTAATTTTTTCTCATATACCCAGATGAAGAAATAAAGGTTTCATTCAAAATGAGACATGACGACTAAGAGACCTTCCTAGCTCCGTCCCGTTCAGGAGCTTATGGAGCACCTGCGTTTCAAAAGAATAAGTGTTTTGTGTTTTATACTAAAAAAGAGAAGCTAATTGGTTTTCAAATAATAAATAGTTTATATATTTACGGCGCAATTGAAATACTTTTGAAAACTATTTTAGAATGTTTTAAGTGTAGTTCTTTCTGAAAACTTTCATAACATATTAGGAAGTTTGGCAGCAGTGATTAGAAAGAAGATTAGAAATTCTATAAATGAAGTTAGCAAATTTTAAATAAATATCAGTCTTATTGTATCTAACCAATCACACAACATAACAAAATTTACTATAGTCACGGTAGTTTTACTATTTTGTGAAACTGGTTAAATAAAACAGGATTGGTGTTTTTCCGAACCGCGCAATCTTGATTTAAATCAATATTATCACCATCCGCGCAATCAATGATTGCTTTATTGTATACCTTGAATACATGAGGCGGTATTTGCACAAAATTTATGTTCGTGACCGTATAGACATTTTGTAGCCGATATATTCATTCATGTATATTGTATAGGAGACTATTTGCTGTGAGATCCGTATAAATATATTTGCTTTACTAATATTTGCATTGTGGTTAGATCGTCATTATTTAGCTTCTCATCATACTCACATGGCGAGAAGCACGTACGAATAAATGTAGTTACGATAAATGATTATGTAAATTGCTCAGTGCTGTCCTCGTTTAGATTCTCGCCGCTGTGTTCTTGTGCGGGAAAATTGATAGAACTCGTAGGTCGGTAAAATCTTGAAGCCTTTACATTCCCAATTGCAGCGATGTTTGTCCTTGATTGATGGGTTCTCACTTGTCACTTCATTTTGAAGCCATCCACCAGCTGTTTGTCTGAAAATGACGTTGTAGCAAGATTTTCCGTACATGTTCTTCGGAATTTTCGGGACCTCATTTGCAGTCCCCTCATCATGTTTGACATCATAATCTCCCGAAAAAAATAACTTGTAGCGAATGTAATTATGTTATACTGTGCGCATAGTTAGATAAATAATATTTTTGTTTATCTTAAGCTGGAAAACGTTTTTTAATAAACTCTTATTACCACCACGCAATCACGGATTGTACAATATTAAATATTTTCCACAGAATACTGTTGAAGTTATGCGAAGGAAGCAGTTACAATTTAAATCAATTAAATATATTTTCAAAAAGATCCAAGCAATATTAAATTGAATATGCGCAAGTGAAAGAAATCACTCTCTTTGTATTATATAATTTGATTTATTCATTGGAAAAATTGTTATACTATATGTCGTACAGACGAAACTACGTTTTATGATCAAAACACGTTTTAAGTAGTCGGAATAAACATAATTGAGACAATCTATTTTACGCTTGAAAAAACAATAAAGCATAAATGGAATAAACTATAATCTAATTTAACCGTATTTTTTATGCTTATTATATGCACAATAGCCATCTTTCTGGACTTCGAGTGTAAATTTGCCTTAGTGGCTTTCAATGCTCTATACGAAATTCTGTCAAAATATGTTATGCCAAATAAATGAGTGTTTTATAATTGCTCTCTAAACTTACATTTCAGGTATCTTTAGGGTCTCCGGACGTATCTAGGTTATTTGCCTCGATTATCCTACGTCGTCTTAGCGCTTTACGTGAATCACATACAAGAGACGAACAGGCCGGCTTTCGCGCAGGACGAGGTTGTATAGATAATATTTTTAAGTTAAGGCAAGTTCTTGAACAGAGATATTTACATCACTGTCCCACAATAGCCGTCTTTCTAGACTTCAAGAATTTGATTCGGTGTATCGCATTATTTTATTCCATATTTTGTCGAAAATTTGTTAATAATATACGAGATCTCTACACAAATACTTCTGGTCGCGTTAAGGTCTACAACGAATTATCGCATAACTTTACAACCAGCAGTGATGTTCGTTAAGGTTGTCCACATTCCCCCATTTTGTTTAATTTTGTAATTGATGCTATAATGAAAAACACTTTCCCATACATTCAGGATGCTGAAGTTGAAGTTCTCCCGGGCGATAAACTAGTCGATCTTGACCATGCGGGCGATATCATGTTATTATTCGACATTTGGGATGCTGCCCAGGCCACCTTGAATAGATTACCAGACGTTGTTCCGTCTTTCGGTATGAAATTCGCACCCTCTAAATGAAAGATTCTATTACCACTCACTCCAACGTTGCGACTGCATAATGAAGATCTAGACATAGTCGACAGGTTTACATATCTTGGGAGCTCTATCAATAACGTAGGCAATATGTCCGACGAGATGAGGATACGAATCGCGAAAGCTAGAGTAGCTTTCTTGAACCTTCGTTATTTATGGAGAAACGCGAATATTTCACTTTGCACTAAAGGTCGTGTTTACTATGCATCTGTACGGGCAGTCGTACTTTACGCAAGTAAAACTTGGCCTCTTAGAGTTGATGATTTGAGACGCTTACAGGCATTCGATCATCGTTGTTTGAGAAGTATCCCACATGTTGGATACCAACAACGAATAACTAACGCTGACATCCTTAAACGTATTTTTGGATCTGCCAATAAGTGTTCCTCGTTAGAACAACAAATAAGTTTCAATCAACTTCGTTGCCTCGGCAGATTTTTACATGGCAGAACCAGATGAAGTCATCTACATCCAAATTTGATTGCATAGGATCCACTCGTCTGCCAGGATGGGGTCCTCGTTCGCATTATAGTTCTTGGTTAGAAACCCTTAGCGATATGACATCGAATCTAACTCAGTGGCGATCTTGTTGCGGATATCTAGTAGAATCATCTTCGTAACATTCTTTTCTTAGTAGGGAAAAGTTAGCTGCGAGGTTTGGTTTGTTTATGACGTGATAAAGTGAAATCCAAAAATAATCTTTATTGCTGATGTCGCCTTGTTTGAATGCTAACTTGGCCATAATGATATTGTAGCGATATTTAGTTTGCCTAATTTCCGTGAGTTATCCTGATAAAATTACTTATTGTAGCAATGTATTCCTTCTCTCTCAGCCTCTCTCTTTCTCCCGTAAATCTGACTAATAATTTGTCTAAAATATTATTTTTGCTTTCATTTATATACTTTTTTCACTCCTTATGGTTATATGGCAGTGAAAAATTAGTCACTTTTGGCTTTTGTATGGCTGGGCAAAATGATGAGGGTCTACAATGAATTATCGCTCGATTTAATTAATAGCCGTCATGGCGTATTTTATTAATTTTTTAATATATGCCATTATAATATAAATCCTTCCATACGTTTATGATGCTGTCGTAGAGATTGTCTCCGGTGGTAGATTTAACGATGTACACTATTCAGATAATGTCGTATTATTTTTTGTACAGATGCGATTCTGATAGGGTCACGTTGTAAACATAAGCATTAAACGTTCTGTCTTTCAATATGTAATTCACACCATCTAAATATGAGGTAGCTCAACAAAATCACCCATTACTCATTCCAAGTCGACAGCGTAATAGTGAATATCTGAATTCATTTAATCGGTTGAAATATCGTCATACCTGCATCAATAATTTAGTCAATATTGTTGACAGATGAATATATAGGAATACGCAAAGACAGTGAAGTCAACTACAACCTTTGACATTTACTGTAAAATGCACGTATCTGACTGAGCCTTAAGGTTAATTTGCACAGTGAATCAGTAGGTGCTATTTTATTACATTTATTAAAACTATTTTCATTATATATAAGCATCCGACCCATCCTGCACATAGATTAGTCAATATGAAGTAAGCATTGTATGGTGTAGAGAAGACAATTCATCCGAGAGATCGGTTTCGTCCGTAATGGGTACTTATCAGCAACAGATTCCAAAACAGACGTGCTCAGGTTCAATTCATGTCAGCTGCAAATACTGGACAACACGTGATGAGTTTCTAAACAGAACTAAGCCGATCTACTGGATGCATTACCTTTTCTACATTATACGATTCTTAGTTTATACCGACAACTAGATTTACATAACGGGTCAAGTGTTTATATGAAAATCGAAAACATGATTAAACTTTTTTTATCACCGTACCCGGAAACAATGTTCGTTTAATTATATAAATGTTCAATTCAATACCACTTCCAAATCCAGTGTGATGTTTGTTTTATAATGAAAGATTGTAGATGGTTAGTTGGAAGGTAATGTCTAAATTGAAGTCATATAGACACCACAATTGGAAAGGCTACCCGAAAAACATTTTCGTAAATTACTGTACATTGTGTGTAGTGTGCGACAGAATGGTTGAGTGGTTAGAGCAACGTATTCCGATGCAGACCTGCCTGGGTTTGAGCCCTGTTCGAAGCAAATTGTAAAAAGTTCGTGATGAGTTCTCGATATGGAAGAAACCAGTCTACTGGATGTATTGCCTTTTCTTAACTACAATGCTTAGTTTATACTGAAAAATACGTACATACATAATTAATCAGGTGTTTATATCAAGATCGCAACATTAATACAAGTAATTGTTATCACCGTCTCCACAACCAATGTTCAGTTAATTTTAATTAGAATTTTAGTTATTCGATAACTACTATCATTTGCTAAGCTTTATTTAAAAGGCATTGCCTATATAGATAACCAATAACGAATAAACCTTTCAGGCATCAGTTAACGTAATTTCAGATCATAAAACAAGTGGTCCACATTAAAAAAAACTAAATAAGCATCTGTCGAAAGGGTTGTTTCGGTAACATGCTACGCATTTCTAAAATTAAATGCCGAGTAGAACATAATGCTGTCAACCAGTTCCAGAAACAAGTTAGACATATTTTTAATGGCAGAAGCCGCATAACTCAATTAAAAGTAAAGTAGGTCATACTGAATCCTATCGTCTACCAGGTTAAGGTCCACATTCGAGTCATTGTCCTTGTTGGGTAATTCTTCGTGATGTGGCGTCAATTAGAGCTCAGTGACGATTTGTACGGATTTATAGGATGAAAAATTATTGATTTACACTTATTATTTGGGCAGAGTTACCTGTAGTGTTAATCTAAATTATGAAGCATTTGGTTACGAGTAAATTGCTGCGAAAATATTAATGACATTAAAGGCCAACACATAGTAGCAAAGAATGAAGAAATGACGAAAACTAACCTACGGCCTGTACAACTGATTTTTTTAAAATATTGTGTTAAGACTTTTTATTTCGTAAATAAAGTAATATTTGTTCAATTTGCTATCAATATTCAGTAATTTAAGTATGCCGCTAGAATGGCGCTGGGCCGTCCATTCGGCTGCGTACAAGCCAATATTTACTTCTACTTCGAAACATCCCTCTTACAGCCAAATTAAAAATACTTTAACAAATACGTGAATTTTAATGCTGACACTTTTACCATCATAAATGAAGATGGAAAAACAAATGACATGCTTAAAGATTTTAATGTTATAAACCATAATATTCAGAGTGTTTGCAAGCATCAACACCCTTTATTTAAAAAAAACTGCCTTTCCAAGACTTATAGCTTTTGAGCCAGGAAGTTGGTGTCTAAAATATAAATACTCAGAAAGCAGACATAGACTGGACAGAACTTACATTACAAATTTCCCAAAAATTAAAATACCAAAACGTTTAGAAATAATTTTAATGCCAAAAACAGACGGTATTCAAATCATTTTTTTATAATACAGATTTTCCGAAAGGTGTATTGCAGCAAAGAGGAAATATAAATAACGACATAAAATGAAACCAGATTCACTCAAATGATGATATATGTTAGTACAACTTTTAAGATGGAAGCAACATCTGAAATGTGTGATCAGGTAATGAGGAAAGCATTAACTTCCTGGAGGCCTAATGCAGAATCGATGTTTGTTTATAAAAAAAATAGATCTGCTGAAAATTAGCGTAAATGTTAAGCCCGAAGCGATCGAATATTCCAACCCCTTGCATTTGTAAAAATAACGAAGCAGCTCATTGCAGGCTTTAGTCCAAAATTCCAAATTATTTTAATAGCTAGTTAAGTTGCAATGTCTGCTGAAAAAGCTCAAAACAATTATAATAATCACACTCAATATCATCTGAATTTCTAATTGAATTTCAACGAAAAAATCGAGAGGCAGTTTTATGCATCATTCTTAACTCTCAGAAAGATTTTTTTTAAAGTATTTATCGTATCTTTTCTTGTGATAAGTGTACTGTGTTTTATCAGGTTTCTGAAGATCTTACTGGAAACTAAGTACCGAAAAGTTAAACAGCCAAGATCAGATCGATTTTCATTTCCAGTGGTTCAAAAGAATGCTGTGGAAACCGTCGGAATGATGACTTGACGAAGCCGAACTCAGCATATACTTGGAAATGTGAATCAATCTGATCATTGCGAAACTGAGAATGATATTAGACCACCCTCGAAAGAATATCGTGAATACGTTAAATATGCGCAACCAAGAGCAACAACTTTTAAGTTAGAGTAGCAGTTTGTATTTGATTTTTATTAGAAACTTATGAATACTTTTTGTGTGTATTTGCTTAGGGGTAAATGGGCGTGTGGGCTTGAGTCGGTATGCGAGCATCTCCCGGCCTACATTTTGATGTATTATGTATATATTATATTTAATTTTACCTCCTTGTTTATCAATATAGATTATATTAAGTTGTAAATGTTACAGTGAAGTTCAGTTCTACCGGAGAGGAAGTTACTCTATTCTAATTGTGCTCTGTATACATTATACTTTATTATATATTTCATATATATATATATATATATATATATATATATATATATATATATATATATATATATATATATATATATACATGTATGCGTGTGTGATTTGCATTATTTTGAATCATAATTTAGATTAACACTACAGGTAACTCTGCCCAAATAATAAGTGTAAATCAATATTTTTTCATCCTATAAATCCGTACAAATCGTCACTGAGCTCTAATTGACGCCACATCACGAAGAATTACCCAACAAGGACAATGACTCGAATGTGGACCTTAACCTGGTAGACGATAGGATTCAGTATGACCTACTTTACTTTTAATTGAGTTATGCGGCTTCTGCCATGAAAAATATGTCTAACTTGTTTCTGGAACTGGTTGACAGCATTATGTTCTACTCGGCATTTAATTTTAGAAATGCGTAGCATGTTACCGAAACAACCCTTTCGACAGATGCTTATTTAGTTTTTTTTAATGTGGACCACTTGTTTTATGATCTGAAATTACGTTAACTGATGCCTGAAAGGTTTATTCGTTATTGGTTATCTATATAGGCAATGCCTTTTAAATAAAGCTTAGCAAATGATAGTAGTTATCGAATAACTAAAATTCTAATTAAAATTAACTGAACATTGGTTGTGGAGACGGTGATAACAATTACTTGTATTAATGTTGCGATCTTGATATAAACACCTGATTAATTATGTATGTACGTATTTTTCAGTATAAACTAAGCATTGTAGTTAAGAAAAGGCAATACATCCAGTAGACTGGTTTCTTCCATATCGAGAACTCATCACGAACTTTTTAGAATTTGCTTCGAACAGGGCTCAAACCCAGGCAGGTCTGCATCGGAATACGTTGCTCTAACCACTCAACCATTCTGTCGCACACTACACACAATGTACAGTAATTTACGAAAATGTTTTTCGGGTAGCCTTTCCAATTGTGGTGTCTATATGACTTCAATTTAGACATTACCTTCCAACTAACCATCTACAATCTTTCATTATAAAACAAACATCACACTGGATTTGGAAGTGGTATTGAATTGAACATTTATATAATTAAACGAACATTGTTTCCGGGTACGGTGATAAAAAAAGTTTAATCATGTTTTCGATTTTCATATAAACACTTGACCCGTTATGTAAATCTAGTTGTCGGTATAAACTAAGAATCGTATAATGTAGAAAAGGTAATGCATCCAGTAGATCGGCTTAGTTCTGTTTAGGAACTCATCACGTGTTGTCCAGTATTTGCAGCTGACATGAATTGAACCTGAGCACGTCTGTTTTGGAATTTGTTACTGATAAGTACCCATTACGGACGAAACCGATCTCTCGGATGAATTGTCTTCTCTACACCATACAATGCTTACTTCATATTGACTAATCTATGTGCAGGATGGGTCGGATACTTATATATAATGAAAATAGTTTTAATAAATGTAATAAAATAGAACCTACTGATTCACTGTGCAAATTAACCTTAAGGCTCAGTCAGATACGTGCATTTTACAGTAAATGTCAAAGGTTGTAGTTGACTTCACTGTCTTTGCGTATTCCTATATATTCATCTGTCAACAATATTGACTAAATTATTGATGCAGGTATGACGATATTTCAACCGATTAAATGAATTCAGATATTCACTATTACGCTGTCGACTTGGAATGAGTAATGGGTGATTTTGTTGAGCTACCTCATATTTAGATGGTGTGAATTACATATTGAAAGACAGAACGTTTAATGCTTATGTTTACAACGTGACCCTATCAGAATCGCATCTGTACAAAAAATAATACGACATTATCTGAATAGTGTACATCGTTAAATCTACCACCGGAGACAATCTCTACGACAGCATCATAAACGTATGGAAGGATTTATATTATAATGGCATATATTAAAAAATTAATAAAAAACGCCATGACGGCTATTAATTAAATCGAGCGATAATTCATTGTAGACCCTCATCATTTTGCCCAGCCATACAAAAGCCAGAAGTGACTAATTTTTCACTGCCATATAACCATAAGGAGTGAAAAAAGTATACAAATGAAAGCAAAAATAATATTTTAGACAAATTATTAGTCAGATTTACGGGAGAAAGAGAGAGGCTGAGAGAGAAGGAATACATTGCTACAATAAGTAATTTTATCAGGATAACTCACGGAAATTAGGCAAACTAAATATCGCTACAATATCATTATGGCCAAGTTAGCATTCAAACAAGGCGACATCAGCAATAAAGATTATTTTTGGATTTCACTTTATCACGTCATAAACAAACCAAACCTCGCAGCTAACTTTTCCCTACTAAGAAAAGAATGTTACGAAGATGATTCTACTAGATATCCGCAACAAGATCGCCACTGAGTTAGATTCGATGTCATATCGCTAAGGGTTTCTAACCAAGAACTATAATGCGAACGAGGACCCCATCCTGGCAGACGAGTGGGTCCTATGCAATCAAATTTGGATGTAGATGACTTCATCTGGTTCTGCCATGTAAAAATCTGCCGAGGCAACGAAGTTGATTGAAACTTATTTGTTGTTCTAACGAGGAACACTTATTGGCAGATCCAAAAATACGTTTACGGATGTCAGCGTTAGTTATTCGTTGTTGGTATCAAACATGTGGGATACTTCTCAAACAACGATGATCGAATGCCTGTAAGCGTCTCAAATCATCAACTCTAAGAGGCCAAGTTTTACTTGCGTAAAGTACGACTGCCCGTACAGATGCATAGTAAACACGACCTTTAGTGCAAAGTGAAATATTCGCGTTTCTCCATAAATAACGAAGGTTCAAGAAAGCTACTCTAGCTTTCGCGATTC
>JAQBSW010013176.1:0-14713 GCA_029291075.1 Eudiplozoon nipponicum | reverse complement strand
TTATACATACATGCATACATAAATACATACATACATACATTTATACATACATGCATTCATACATACATGCATACATAAATACATATAGAAATACATCCATACATACTTATATACATACTTAGTTTGATCTAAATATGTTGGTAACGGCAAATGTTATCCGTCTGGTAGACGATGGTTTCCTTCTTGATGTATTATCCACCAGTAATTTATTGCACTAATCATTGCCGTAATCGATCGCGGAGACGTTGGTTTCAAAAACATAAGCCTTACCTATCTGCTTTTTAAAGGAAAATCTGTGCCGGCTACTAGGAAATTTTTTCCTGAATGAGGTAGCATAATGTGTGGCATCAAGGGACTCTGGTCAAAACACCACTGAAAAAGACTCTGAATGCAATACCAATCGCGATTCCAGGGCTCTAAAAGAAATTGTCTTGGTATCGGAAAGGATACTTGTCAATTTTTACTGAATGATTACAAACCAAAAACAAAAAAAACATTATGCTTGCTCTGTTATGCAGCTTTCATTTTTAAAGTATAATAAATATAAGTTCTATCATTACTATTATTATTATTGTTATAAAAATTTGTATAATTACTGTAAATTTTATATTTATAATTGATTTTTTCTCGCTAGCAAATAGAGAAGATCAAGTTACAATTACAAGCTGGATTTTGTAAATGTGTGTAAATACAATCAGTAATTGTGAAACGTTAATAATAGCTGCGAGTTAAGTAGAGATCGTGCAAGAATAATTACAATTAGCTTGATACGGTGGTAAAAGAATGTTGGCAAGAGAATACGATATAAAAAATCGATTAGAAGTAGATCATTTGCACAAAATTGAAGCAAACACCATAAATTATCAAAAGTGACTATTCAGTTGTGTATTATGCGTTGCTCAGCTAGAAAAAGATAAGTTCAAATATGACCAGGAGGATAAACCAAAGACAGCGTGAACGGAAAGTATAATCTCATGCACATTCGTTTCGTGCTTACTGGCGACTCATCAGTAGGATCCGGTATTACGCCCTTTAACCACTATATATCTGGGTGAGGAATATGGGATAATAGGACGGTACAATCTCCTAGACGAATGTGTAAACCTGCAGTTGTGAAGCTAACATCATCTAAAGTCAACGACAATGCGACTTCAACGCTAACTCACTCTATATAATATATATACCGAGTCTATTAAGGATACCATCACTATGGATATTCTATCACTACCCGATACTAGCATTATAGTACCGAAAATGTAAACGGTGTAAGCACTATTGTTTGCAGAATCGGTACATGGTATCAAAACGATGGATTTCAATGTAGACTATAGTTCGCCGAAATTGAGAATTACATCTATTTCTGAACACCTGTTACTCCAGGAAATCCATTCAATCTGGCCTGGATTGATATCAGCACCGAACATTTCAGGGTTATCCTGACGTCATCGTCTGTAAGCACGAAACGAATGTGCACATGAGATTATACTTTTCCGTTCATGCTGTCTTTGATTTATCCTTCTGGTCTAATACACAAGTGTATATATTTTAGTAATACGCCACAAACATTATCCAAATGTGAATATTGTCGGAAAATTTAGGTGTTATGTAGCAGACAACAATATAGCTGTATAGTTTAGCAGTTTTCTTTTTAGAAAGTGATGCCAATTTAGATTGAAATTATTTTGATATTGCACAGGATTCCCGGTAATTAAATTTGGTTCAACTCATAGGAACCATGAGTTTATCTTGCGGAAACATTAACAACAACAACACAACTAAAAATGAGGTTACAAATAAAATCTACTGGATGAATTTCCTTTAAAGTGCGGCAGGATCGCTTATTGATTAGAGAACCAGAACTGGCAAATACTGGCCAGTACGTAATGGGTTCCCGATAAGGACGAATCCGGTCTAGTAGATGAATTCCTTTTTCTACACTATACAATTCTTTGCTTATAATAACATATGTTATTATTAATGAGTCAGGTGCTTATATCAAGATCGCAACCTTAATAATAATAATTGTTATCACCGCCCGCGCAACCAATGTTTGTTTAGTCAATAAATAAATAATTCATGTAATGGAAAAATGCAAAAAAATTAAGGTTAACTTATTTTCAAACGCTTTTCCACCGAATTAAATTGTTTTGACTTATTAGCTTCCATGAAATTCAGTGATTAAAATCGCTCTGGCATTTTAACGCCATTAAATTGGTAGGCCCCGGCTATATGAGTTGTTATTATTTAACCAATTTTAAGGGGTGCAAACGAGTATTATGAACAATTAAAGCGAAAAAATAAAGGTTTTGTAATTTTTTTCGTCGAATGAATAATTAACGGTTGGCTACGGTTAAAGTGGAATTTCTGGACCCAAATTAAGCTTATAATTACTGAAACAATTACGACGTTACAAATTTTTGTAAGTATTTCAATCTGAATATATATATATATATATATATATATATATATATATATATATATGCATAGTATATTTGAGTAAATCATATAATATAAGATTATTTTGTACAGAAAATTGGAATTTTTAATTAAAATGTTGACTCAAAGAAATGTATAAAGCAATTTTTTCTTAATTCATTTCTACAGAAACACCGGTAGGACATGGCATGTTTTCCGTTTCTACGTCCTGTTAATAATTTCCATTTGACAACTTTAAATATGTTTTATTCTTACAATTTTGTCATTTGGTATGTAGCAATAAAAATGATAGCGTGGTGTATAGTGCATAAAAACAGTCTATTGAATAAACGATTAAACCTTTCTACAATTCATAAATAAACGGACGGAAAACCTGTGGAAGATAATTCTGGTGACCAAAAATGGGTTTTTCTAGTAGAATTCAAAAAGCTGCACATTAACCAACAAGATTCCATAAAAGTTCTCGCAAATAAATATTCTATTTTATTGATATATGACAATTCCGCGTTCTAGCGCATGATATTGAGACCAACGTGTACAGTAGTGGCATCCCCGATTTCTAAAAAGCACTAACTATGCTTCACTTGAGTGTAGTTGTACGTAATATAGGATTTCTGTTCACCGACATACGAAAATCTATTTTAAATTAAGATCGACAGCTTTCGCGCTTTTTACGTTCGCTCAGCTTCGTCATAATTTTTCCAAAGTTATTCAAAATTAAAATGTAAGTTACGTAATATAATATATAAATACCAAATTAACGTAACATGGCAGGGTTTAATTGTACTTTAGCTATTCGCGTGATTTAGACTATTGGGTAAACTAGCGAACAAAATTCATCTTCCAAACCGGTTTTGTTTTTTGTTGAGCAAACCCTAAATAAAGCCAGAGTTCTCCTGGCCAAGACGTGCTCATGAAACATGAAATAGAAAGTTGCTCAAGTCCAAAATATTCAGCAAAATGAAACAATGCAAAAGTAACTATAATACATCTAAATCGTTACACATTTTAAAGGAACATGAGTCATGACAATTAAAGTCGTTGTTAATGATAAAAAAAATAAAAGATCATTCTGGATAAGAGCAAGACAGTATGCAGAATAAGGTATTTAAAAAAATTTTTGAAAAAAAATGGAGACTTACCTTATTATATCAGTGGCTGAATCAAGAAATTGATAATTAATTTTGGGAAACGCGCAGTTGATCGATTTGATCTTCGCAAGATGGAATGGTAAACTGAAAACTGACAGAAGCAAAGCAGTCTTAAAAGACAGTTCGAAGCGACTTACAGTTTGCTGATCTAAAAACCGCATAAAAAATAAATAAAGTTTCCCTGTAAAATAGCACTATCACTCAGACATGGCTTGGGCACACACATCCAAACCGCATTTACGAACTAGAACTCGAACTGAATAGAAAACAAAGTCTGACAACATAAGGAAATCAGATAATGTTTTAACAAAGTTTAACAGCACTACACAAAGAAATCACCAGTCACCCACCGTGAACGAAATAAAACTGTAATTCGCACATTACTATTGACGTCAAAATATATCAACGATCTCATATTGATATAAAAAAAACATTCATGCAGTTTACATTTGAAGGTTAATGTCTCCAGCAGTTCCATTGTGTAGCTATGGAAAGATGCATTGAACCTCTTCTGGAAAATGTGTGTATACGCCATCTTGAGCAAACAAACCTCAAAAAAACATAAATTCCGTGTGCATACTTCACCTAAGGTTTGTTGACTTTGTTCCGTCTTCCTAAATTCGTACATCAAGCTAAAATTATGAAACAGATAAGCAAAGTTGATCGATAAATGAAATTCACATTTCTCGCTTCTTCGAAATTCAACGGCATGCGAAGTCTAATGATGATCTGTCAATGGAAATTCACATAAAATTAATGTTTACCAACTTTGTACCGTTTTTAAAACAGCAGTTTTCTGAAAAACAACAGGAGAAGCTTAATGGGCATCATGAGCAATCGCGTCTGGGAGATCGTTTGGGGGAAAAGAAGCAAAATATAAATATATATTAACTGACGTAGAATTACCAAATTAGGTATGTTTGCAGAAATCAACATTAGAAGACGCGTTCTGTCTCTTACAAAAGGTATCACCAAAAATTTCTTATGAACATTAATTTTGAAAAACTCTTTGCACATTAAACCAAATCACGAAGAAGACATATCGTAATATACAATTTAATAATTTTGTCAGCATACAAAAAAATAATGAATCATAATGTGTCGTTCACTGGCATTAACATGGGGCTATTAAAAACCCATGCGAAACTGCGTTTAGTTATTTTTATTTGTATCATCCTCAAATAATTTTCATTGTACAATTTTGATGCGTTGTCATTTACATTTAAACAAAATTAATTTCCATTTCCTTTTTCTGCAGTGAAAGTACTTTTCTAAAAAATAAGCTTTGTTTAAAAATTCATATCTGAATATCCTTGTTTTCCACTTGATTATCTAAATATCATACATGGACTGTCGTTAAACTTGATATGAAATGATGACGCGACACAAAATATTTATTCTTTCGCAAAAATTCATAGTACCTTTCCAATGTGCAAAGTGAGAAAGATATTTTATTTATTCTCAAACACAGGTGAACACACACCCACACACACACACACACACACACACACATATATATATATATATATATATATATATATATATATATATATATATATATATATATATATATATATATATATATATATATATATAGAAAGACATGGAAAGGGTTTTGTGAAATCTTGTATTGGTTACATTTGCACAAATGCGTGTCCAATAAGACATCCTGAATCTACAAAAATTGAGTTGATGAACAAAATCGACGCAAGTTTACCACAGAAAATACAATTCATCCAGTAGATCGGTTTCGTCCTTATTGGGAATTCCCCTACGTACTGGACAGAACTTGCTGCGGTTAGGGCTCGAACCTGGGTGTGTCTGCTACCGAATCTGGTGCTCTAAACACTGAGACACACTATCGCAAACTACACACAACTTTCAGTCATATACTCACTAAAGTAACTCGGTTAGTTTTTTTTTCTTATTAGGTTGAGCTCATGTGGCATCCATTTAGAACCAAAGTTCAAAATATCCATCCACAATTTGTTATTTATGAACAGACACTACACTAGATGGGGAAGTGATATTGAAATGAGCACTTATATAATTAAACGAGATGGTGGCTCAGTTGTTAGAGCAACAGATTCCGAAGCAGACGTGCCCAGGTTGGAGCCCTGTCCGCGGTAAATTCTGGCCAGTACGTGATGAGTTCTCAATAAGGACGAAACCGGTCTACTTGATAAATTGCCTTTTCTACATTATACAATTTTTAATTTATACTGAAAAATGTATGTACTGAAGTGGGCCGGTGTTTATATCAAGTTAGCAACCTTGATTATATTAAATTTTATCACCGTCCGCTAAACCTATGTTCGTTTAATTTACCATAGCAATGAAAGCAAAATTTTTATTCTTCATCAGGAAAACCCAAAAAGGTGAAATATAAATATTTTTTATGTGGTAATCAAAATTTGGAAAATTTTCTCCTTTATACGAAAATGCAAGATAATCTTTTCATATAATTGGGTAGCCTTATAGGCAGAAATATATCCACCAAATATAATGGATGAAATTTGCTCGATCGTATTTTTTCTTGCGATTAAATAAGAAACAATAAATCTAACAAAATTATTTGTGCCTTAATCCAAATGAGAAAATCCGTTGAACCGGCATCGAAACTAATGTTATTTAGAAGCAGCTGTAAAACAAAAAAAAATTAACATTATCATCGCCGACAACTGAAAAGCATGAAAAATAACACGTGTAAATTAATTTTATTTTCCTTTGTTATCCAGATTAATCGTTAACAGACTTAGGAAATATATTGCTAAATCGTATTCCTACATACGGTAGCCAACAAGACAAAGCCTGGGTAGGTTAGAACTTCGCAGTGGAAGAGTTGCCCGATTTCAGGCCCTTGTTTTACAAAACCAATTATTTCCTCGCCCAAAGGGTAGCCCGTCTAAACAAAATTAAAATAAAAATTGACCGAACCTCTTAATATTAGGTAAATCGTCACTATCTATTGCCAATTATTTAGATCTGCTTCTTTTAACAACTAATTGTGGGAATTGCATTTTATCGTTCGTTTAGTTATGCATGAAATGCTGGGAACGAGAAAATTAATTTATCAACATTTTTTACATTCTGCTCGTGTCGCAATATAGTTTATTGCTTCGTGAAACCATTTGATGTGTAATTCCTTTCATTTAATTTTTTTCAGAATGCAAACGATGTTTAGTTTTGAAAAATAATTTACTTAAAATATGACCAGTAGGATAAACCAAAGACAGCATGAACGGAAAGTATAATCTCATGCTCATTCGTTTCGTGCTTACTGGTGACTCATCAGTAGGAGCCGGTATTACACCCTGTACCCAGTATAAATTTTGGTGAGGAATGTGGGAAAATCGAACGGTACAATTTGTTTTTGTCATAACGAAATTAATTCATCACTGCTGATAATTCGGCAAAGATCAGAACGAATTATTTTGGCCAAAATGAAGAGTAATCCTAAACTAGGATACAAACTCCTCACAGATTATAGTAAATATAAGGAAAAGTTAAAGCTTATATTACCTGTGGATAAAACTCAGCACGAATTTCTCTGTGAATTGGATGATGTTTTTGGCAATTTGATATGTAATCCACAGAATGAAAGAAATCTTATGGAAATACCTGATCCTTTGGGAGACCAGGAATCAGGACTTGTTATTGACAGTGATTCATTGATAAAATTGATGTTAAAAATCAAATCAAAAAAACAAAAAGATCACCTTGGTATTTCGATTGATAATCTGATTCAATTACCCTTAACATTTAGGAATGTACTCTGCAACTTTATAAATAGAATTTTGAAGAATGGGAAATTACCAGTCGATATATTAACGATAGTAGCATAGCCGTTGCCAAAAGTTAGTAAGCCAACGTGCGCCAGTAATTATAGATTAATCTCTATTATCCCTTCGTTTTTGAAGATAATAGAACGATTGATACTAGATCATTTAGAACGTATGTTACCGGCTGATTTTGACCTATGTCAACATGGCTTTACGAAAGGTAGATCGACAACTACTAATATGCTTTCCATGTGGAAACATGTAATCACATTAGACGAGAATAAGTTAGATGCATTAATTGTATTTATAGATATCTCAAAAGCTTTTGACTCTATATCTTTTGATGCTATTTTGAATACGATTAGTTTGTTGAATATTGATCCGAATATTTTTAGATTACTTAAATACTATCTATATAATCGACGAATGAGTATTCAAGTAAACGATTTGATATTAAAATCAAAACGAGTAACGAGTGGAGTTCCACAGGGATCAAGCTTGGGGCCAATTTTATTTAAAATTGTATTTGCAAATTTGGAAACTAAGATCCTTAACAGTCGAGTTTGCAAATTCGCTGATGATTTAAAAATAATCTTCCCAATTGATCCGAAGAATGTCGAATTCTACAAAAACAATGTGACATTAGATTTGTATGATTTGAGTAAATATTTGATCACACTAGGGCTGAGAATAAACAATAAAAAGACGAAAGCTTTAAAAATAGGGAACAGAACAAACTTTCATTATGTTTATTTTTATGATGCTGTTATTAATGATGTGTTTGAGATTAAACTTATGCAAGAAATTAAGGATTTAGGCATAACTATTCAATGTACAGCTACTTTTGAGAGACATATTGAAAGTATAGTAGGCAGTGCCAAGAAAAGATGGGCACTAATAAATCAAAATATCTTATCAAATGATATAAAACTTCAAATGTATATAATATGGATTAGACCGGTACTAGAATATGCTGTCGCTACCTGGAATCCATTAAAAAAGGGTTTGTCTAATAAGATAGAAGCTGTACAAAGAAAAGTTGTGAAATATATTAGTCCTATTTCTTGCACTATATACGCCTCTAGATTACAGTTTGTGTCATTGCAATCACTGTAGTTTCGGAGGATGTGTTATTGTATAAAAGTTTTCCATTTGAACCAGTGGACTGGTGCCTATATGACTCCGATAAGAAAAGAGTTGGAACTAGATCTGGACATTTGGCAATATCTCCTCCTTTGGTGGGGAATGTAGCGAGCAAGTTATACTCTTTCTCGAAAATCTACAAAATTTATAACCTATTACCCAAGGGGCTTAGAGAAATGCCTCCATCTAAGATGTCTTTTAAAATTTTATCTACTGAACTTGAAAAAGTCTGCAATCCTGCTGATATCTTTTATTTTTTTGATTATGATAATACTTTCTCATGGTTGAATAAAAGACAAGGATAATTATTATCGAAAACAGATTTTCTTGAGATTTTATTTCCAAGTTTTGTATTATTATAATTGAAATGTTATGCACTATTTCTTCAAATTAGTTAACATTACATACAATCAATTGCTAGTCATGGTTCTCAATTTTTGCATAATGTTACACTCGAATTATACCTTAATTGTTCCTAATTTGATAATGTATATATTATTCTTTTCAGTCGAACTTTCTGATATTGATATATTGTATTGTACAACTAGTGAGATATACCTATCTACATGATATTAATTGCACATTTATTGTGATGTGATAATTTTTTTATATATTGTACAATTTCCAATTTTATTATTTGATGGAATATGTGTGGTTTGAATCCAAATAAAGATATTCTATTCTATTCTATTCTGATCTATATAAGATGTAACTTTTTACTAGGTGAGCAACACCTGATACAAAATTGCATACATATTAGTTCACCGCCACAAACAGTATCTAATTGTTATAAATAATTTACTTTTTGAGCATTTTAAATGGTTAATGAATTTTAAACCAGATTGACTTTTAATTTTGTTAACTTGCGCTAATTTTGCCTAGTTTTCACAATTATAATCATGATAGATACCGGAGCCAGCTGAATTTATCCGTGTGTCGCCTGCTTTTTTTGAAAAAGTATGCTTGCCAGTACCAAAGTGACTGAACATAGGTGTTTGCCTGCAAATTGAAAATTTTGTGCTGGTTCAACATCACAGTTGATCAATTTTTGTGGAATTTTTATTATTTATTTATTATTATTATAATAATTCATATTTTGCGATGCGTACTAGACGACATATTTCTGAGTATCATCTCCACGGCTCAGTTCACCAAAACCAAGTTTGACCCAACAGTACGCAGAATCTGTTCGTCAAATAGCACTTGACAAATGCTTAATATGACTCGAGATACGCTAAGCAAGATTGACAATCCGGAACAACTAATCAAGCATCAATTTTGGTAAATAGAATAAAAATCAGTACCATTAGTAGCAGAATTAAACTATTGCGTAGACTAACACTCAACTTGCCGTTTCTGGGTCCATTCTGACAAGCTATTCACTTGCGTAATACGTGTTGCGCGCCTAGCAACAAATTGGTTCAAATAGGACAAAAAGGATTATTCAAAGCCAGCTTGAATGAAAGGTAAAACCTCATGTGGATATTGGTTTCGTGCTTACTGACGACTTATCATTCCGAGCCAGTATTACTTCCCACAGCATATGTTTCACCAACAATGTTGAGAATAGCGATGCAAAGTTATGCACATGGAATCCTCCACCAAAAAAAATCAGTCACGAAACAACGTGAAGATTTTACCTGTCACAGAAATAAATAGAACGGGGTTATTGTCCTACATTAACATCCTCCTTTTGCAAACATTTATTGGCCAGAGACATGGAGACGAATAATTTATCTGTCTGCTCTCTAAGCTAGGAAGTCTAATGTAATAAATGAGACTGAAAAATGCTTAACAATCCCGAAGGTAATACGGCATAAAGTGAAGCTGGCTGAATGCTAAAATAATATTGGCGAGTTATAAAGGAACAGAATAACACAGGAACACGTTCAAATGAAGCCAATGGTGCATAATATGGTTTTACGATGGAAAAGTAACATAACAACACAGCCGGTAAAGCCAAAAAAAGTAGGTGAGAATGAACGCTAGCCTTAATCTCAGTCTTCATTTCACTTATAGCAACATCGGAGACTGAAATATGACAGCAGCTTAGTAGAATGCCTTTTTACCAGATACCTATTATTTAACAGTTAAATACTGTTTGTTGCGAAGAACTTATATATATGCGGAAACCATAGTGTTAGTACCGTGTACCTTTTCGGTACAATAATGTTGGTATCGGTTACTAACGCAATAGCCATAGTTTTAGTATCTTTTACAGACTCGGTATATAAATTATATAGAGTGAGTTAGCGTTGAAGTCGCATTGTCGTTGATGATGTCAGCTTCACTATTGCAGGTTTACACATTCGTCTAGGAGATTGTACTGTCCTATTATTCCACATTCTTATACCAAATATATAGTGGTTAAAGGGCGTAATACCGGCTCCTACTGATGAGTCGCCAGTAAGCACGAAACGAATGTGCATGAGATTATACTTTCCGTTCGTACCTTTGGTTCCTTCTTGTCTAGCTAGGCTAATTTACTACTAGGTTCGCAACACCTTATACATACTTACCTATTATGTAAGTTTGTCAAAGTTATGCGTTAAGCGAAAAATACTGCGCGACAGGGAATAGTTTTACTATAATCAGGGATGCGAACTTGATATCAGCACATGACCCATTAATTACTTACATATGTCAGTATAAACTAAGAATTGTATAGTGTAGAAAAGGCAATTCATCCAGCAGACCGGTTTCGTCCTTATTGGGAACTCATCATGTACTGGCCATAATTTGCCGCAGACAGGACTCGAACCTGGGCACGTCTGCTTCGGAATCTGGTGCTCTAACCACTGAGCCATCCTGACGGAAACTGCACTACACACAATTTTCAGTTATATACCAATTAATGTAACTTGGTTTGTCTTTTTTTTCCTTCAGGTGGAGCTTATATGGCATCCATTTAGACCCAAAGCTCCAACAAACCATCCAAAATCTGTCATTACTGAACAGACACCACACTACATGGGGAAGTGGTATTGAAATGAACATTTATATAATTAAACGAATATTGGTTGCGCGGGCGGTGACAAAAATTATTATTATCAAGTTTGCGGTTTTTATATAAGTACCAGACCCATTAATTACTTACATATGTCAGTGTAACCTAAGAATTGTATGGTGTAGAAAAGGCAATTCGTCCAGTAGACCAGTTTCGTCCTAACTGGGAACTCATCATGTACTGGCCAGAATTTGCCGCGGACAGAGCTCGAACCTGGGCACATCTGCTTTGGAATCTGGTGCTCTAACCACTGAGCCACTATGTGTGTAGTGTGCGGAAGGGTCGCTCAATGTTTAGAGCACCAGTTTCCGAAGTAGACGTGACATGGTTGCCTAGCGACACACGCAACCAACATTCAGTTACTTTTACATGCCCTATATACAACAACTTGATTTATCTAGCCCGACAATATCACACCATCGCAACTATTAAAAGCTCATTTGTGAAATTAAAAATAATAATGGAGAAACCTAGTGATTTCAATTAATCAACAAGTCAGAGCAAATGATTTGCGACATTTAATTAGTGCTCCATCCACAGATTTATGGGATAAATCGTAAAATATAATTATCATAATAATCAAGTATCATATAATCCTAACCGCCAACGAAGCACCTTAACCTACTATGCACAATTGGGAGATTATCGACGCCAAAACAGTATATTTTCAGAATTGTCCGAAAAACGAAAGAAATCTCTGCAATTAAATAGTAATGATCTTGTAACACGCGGCTCCGCGTTACAACCCAACGATGCTTAATTTTGACAAATATGGTACTCGTTAAGGTCAAATAATCTAAATCTTTTCTTACACAATTTTCTCTTAACTGTGATTTTAGAAACAATTTCTGTTAGTTTCAAGCAGTTTTAATTGAGATTTCTTGAACTGCAATTTTAATTTTAATTCATAGGGCTTTGTTTAGTCGAGATACACACCCGTGCGCAATACGCAGGAAACATGCGGTGGACTATAGTGCCCTTGTGGATTTATTCTTCTTTGAATCATTCTCAGTTTATACAATCAATAATTGTTCGTATGTGATTCTATGTATCAGAACATCAGAGTACAATGGATTGTTATAATTAAATAATTTAAAAACCCAGCAAACAGTGGAATAATTATTTGTGATGTTTTTTCAGTGACTTTATTTATATCATCATATATTTTCAATCATTTACATGTATTCACCACAATTCAGACGTTTATGTAACTCTGAATTGATAATTGCTTGTGTTGACAATATATTGTTTTGTTGCCGTCTAGAGCACGGTCCGTTTTGTTTATCTGGGAATTGATAATTCCTTGTATTGAAAATATATCGTTTGGTTGCCGTCTAGAGCAGGGTCCGTTTTGTTCAACTGTGAATTTTGATTTTGCTTTGCAACATTGTGCACAATATAAGTATGGTGATTCGACTTAGCCTTCTCACATCACCCAACGGAAAAAAGTCGGGGACTAATCATAAGCACGGATCACAACAGCAGCTACCAGGCATATGTAGAAATGGTATAGCATCACTAAATAGATAGCTACCCCGCAAAACCTCTTATAATAACCACAAAACCTCCTGCAAGCTAATAATGTATTCCAAATTGAATCTAATGATTGTTCAGCATCCATTTCATTCGTAATGTCACTGCTAGATTGAATTTCGACAGATTTTCTAATCAATCTCTTCATTTTGTTACGACGGCATACTGATATGCGTCTATAACCATGTCAGTAATTAGTTTGTTTGGGCTTCACAAAATAACTGACACCATCCGATTTAGCAATAGGTACATACTTACAAGAAGTTCTATGGTCGCCTCTTCCTGCCTTGAATGGGTGCAAAGTTTAATCCATATACATGTAAATAAAATCAGTGCATGTGATCTCATGCACTCCTGATGCTTTTAAGGGTTCGATCATTTCATTTTGTTACAGAATCAAGTGTCTTTGGTAAGTTACAGTTTAAAAACAGTCCTTATATTGTATTTTAGAGCTATCGATTTTACATTTCTACTTAATTTAGAGTGTGTTAATACCATGATCTTACCATCTTCCTTTTCTTTATTAGACTTAAGGACCCTCAAAGTGAGATCAAGTTTGCCCACATCATCTATCATTGTTTCTTCTATTAAATGAAATGGATAACCATTAACCTTAAATAAATTGCGTTGTCTGTCAAATTCCATCTTCCTTTAATTTATGTCTGGTAATGTAAGGCTTCATAATGTTAATGACTTAAAGATAACGAGTAAGTATCCTTACAAAGTATATCTTTTTCTAACTCCTGACCATTTCTAACAAATTTAACACCTCAAAATAGTAATTCATATGCTGACTCTCTTTCCAGATCAAATTGAATTTAACTCAGCCGATTTGTTAAATTAAAGTAATATAACATTTCATCACTATCATTGTTCAACATAATAAGTATGTCGTCCAAGAACTATATGTACAATTTTGGCTTCAGTGGTGTCTTATCCAATAGATTATTTTTTCATTAATGCACAAATATAACAGTTAAATACTGATTGTTGCGGAGAACTAATATATATGCAAGTATGTGTTAGGTGTTGCGAACCTAGTAACAAATTAGTTCAATTGTGACCAGAAGGATTAAACAAAGGCAGCATGAACGGAAAGTATAATCTCATGCACATTCGTTTCGTGCTTACTGGCGACTCATCAGTAGGAGCCGGTATTACGCCCTTTAACCACTATATATTTGGTAGAAGAATGTGGAATAATAGGACGGTACAATCTCCTAGACAAGTGCAAACCCAAGTACGGAAACAAATGTGCATGAGATTAAAATTTCCGTCCATGCTGACTTTGGTTTATCCTTCTGGTCACAACTGAACTAATTTGATACTAGGTTCGCAACACCTAATACATAATTGCATATATATTAGTTCTCCGCAACAAACAGTATTTAACTGTTACATATTGAATTGAATGATGTCATGCTTACCGCGAAATGTGATAACTGATATCGATCAAGGCCAGAGTGTATGGATTTACTGGAGTAACAGGTGTTCAGAAATTGTTGTAATTCTCAATTTCGGTGAACTATAGCATAAATTGATATCCATCAGTTTGGTACTATGTACCGACTTGGAAACCATAGTGTTAGTACCATGTACATTTTCGGTACAATAATGTTGGTATCGGTTACTAGCACAATAGCCATAGTGTTAGTATCCTT
>JAQBSW010013175.1:0-14715 GCA_029291075.1 Eudiplozoon nipponicum | reverse complement strand
ATTCTATTCTATTCTATTCTATTCTATTCTATTCTATTCTATTCTATTCTATTCTATTCTATTCTATTCTATTCTATTCTATTCTATTCTATTCTATTCTATTCTATTCTATTCTATTCTATTCTATTCTATTCTATTCTATTCTATTCTATTCTATTCTATTCTATTCTATTCTATTCTATTCTATTCTGGTATTCATCTCTATTAGTCGCACATTTATTTTATGTAAACGAAATTTTATGCCGCCAAATGTCCATGTAATACCGGTCACAAATTTTGCAGATTTTTACACTGTACACATAAATTAAATTAGGCGAGACCAGTGAGTCTCAACCTTAGGTGTTTTGTTTTTATTGTAATTGACTGGAAACGTTTGTTTCATAATTGTTTTAAAGTCGAGATCATAAACGTTTAGGAGCTTTCATTACACAATTTATAATCATTTAGTTTTGATATCATTGACTGCACTGTCAACGGTTTATTGACTGTGCATTATCCATTCAATAAGAGTGACCTCAACTACTTTTCTTTACTTGAACAAATCGTCTTGTTCCTATTTGACCGATTTGGCTTCTAATTATATCTCGTAGAAATATATGGGCCTGCCATGTTTACTTATTCATGATACAAATAACGTTTTGTTGTGAAAAGCCAAACAAGGCTATGTAAACAAATAATTGATTGTTATATTATTTGTGAGATGCGCTTTCTTTGAAAATGACTTCCAAAGCCGGAATTCGAAATATCCCGAGTCAAATTAAAGACAGTGGATGCAAACAATTTTTTGAGCTCATAAGGATTAAGGTAATTAATGTGGTGTGTTGAATTCTCCAATTTGAACACGATATTTTTTAAAACGAATTATTATCAACTTGTTCATTTTATTAAAATGCTAAACGTTGTCGCAATACTTTTTATTTATTATTCTTATTGGAATATTTATTTGTTCGCTTTTCAAAAGGAATTCGGTTACCGACCACTCTCTGAAGGATTTGTCGCTTGTCTATCAGAACTGATCACATTGGCCAAAACAGTCAGCACTGTCGAATGTTTCTCCAGTAAACTAGAGGCCACGTTGAAACCGTTGAAGCAGTCTCACGTATATGTGTCAGAAACATAATTGTTATCTCTATCCAGTCTAATTAACATCTTATCTCGGCGTATGAACAAAAAACACTTACTGCTAACTAATAAAAAGCAGCACTCAATTTTTGTTGATTTTAATTAAAGTATGGTTTCTATATGGTTTTCATCTTTCCTTTTCAATGAGGCAGATGTAAGCGGAAAACTTGTATAGTGGAAATTTTTTATAGTATAAAATTTAGTTGATTTCACATCTATGTTTAATTGTTTTTCTTTCCGAAATTAACGATTGATCCTTTAAGCAACCAATCATTGCGCGGTTGGATATAAAATTGGTTTAAACTAATTTGGTCGAATTGAAATAAGCAGAACAACCATTTTTAAACAGGAGTTAAGCCAAGGTTGCGTCCTCGATATAAACAAAAATCTCATAAATTCGTTCTCTGTGTAATCTAAGCGCTGTATAAGTTTAAAAGGCAATTCATCCCGTATACCGGTTTCATCCATAATTAAATCTCCTCAATCACTGTGCAAAATTTTGCCGTTGTCAGTACTTCAAGATTTCCAAATAAAACCAAAACCGGCCTACTGGATGAACTGCCTCCTCTGCATTATACAGTACCTAATTTATATCGGCAATATATCTATAATGGGATTTGCGTTTATATCGAGCATGCAACCTTGATTTAAATAATTGCTATCTCCACTCACGCAAGTAGCGTTTGTTAAGCCTATTTCAAGCACTTGTACAAGATGCAAAAGCGGAAGTAAAGACCAGGCACTAATATATGGCGATCTTCAAGTTTAAACGAACATTGGCTGCGCCGGCGATAATAATAATAATTATAATAATCAAGGTTGCGATCTTGATATAAGCACTTGACCAATTAATTACCTACATATACCAATATAAACTAAGAATTGTATTGTGTAGGGAATGAAATTCATCCTTATTGGGAACTCATCACGTACTGGTCAGAATTTGCCGCGGACAGGGCTCGAACCTGGGCCCCCCTTGCTTCGGAATCTGATGCTCTAACCACTGAGCCACCCTGAGCGGGTTGATAATAACACCAAAGTGCACAACCTTGATTAAAAGTAATTGTTAACACCGTCCGCGCTACCAATGTTCGTTTAAATATTTAAATGTTCATTTCAATAACACTTCCGCATGCAACGTGGTATCTGTTCGATAATGACTGATTGTGGGTGGTTAGTTGGAACTTTGGGTCAAAATGGATGCTTCATGAGCCCCACCTAAAGGAAAAATTGACTAACAGAGTTATATTAGTTATTATATTTCTAAATATTGTGTTTAGTATGCGGCAGGGTGGCTCAGTGGTTAGAGCACCAAATTCCGAAGCAGACGTGCCCAAGTTCGAGCTCTGTCTTCTTCAAATTATGGCAAATACGTGATGAGTTCTCAATAAGGACGAAACCGGTATACTGGATGAATTGCCGTTTCTACACTAAAGAATTCGTAGTTTATTCTGACATATGTAAGTAATTAATGGTTCGGGTGCTTATATCAAGTTTGCAATCTAAATTATAATAATGATCTTCGCGTTTCACCAACAGTACATGCAGATAACGTCGGCTGGACTTTTTTTATTTCAAGTCGACTGTTGAATCACCTTAAGGTTTTGTGATATTAAATCTATTAAAAACTTAAATATTTCGACATTTTGATAGGAGACCCGATATTACATATTTGCATAACTTTATCATAGAGGTAACTGTAAAGAAAATGAAAACTTTCTTAGAATTTGTGAAATATGAATGGCACTTCCATTGCTAGGCACGATGTAAATCTTCTAGCTTATATGGCATCCATTTAGACCTGGAGTTCCATAACTAGCAGCTTAAAGACGGTCCAGTCTTCTAGTTGAATATGCATTCAACCAATGTTAATATTAACGGTGCATGGCCATTTCTAGTGCACCATCAAAGTTTATCTTTAAGCTTTGATAGATTAAAAATTTGGAACTTATCAATTGCGAACTAGACAGGCGTCATGTAATTATAATATTCATGATACTATTTGCATGTGCAGAGATAATCGGAAATTATTCAGATACAAGAACCGTTTATTTCATATTATTTCCCCAAGCATATGCAAATTAACATATTTAAATATTTGCGAATGGCAAATCAAACAGAGTACTACCACGGAGTGTGTGTGTGTGTTTGTATGTGACAGAATGGAACGTCAAAGAATTTATGTGAATTTAAATGATTCTTGAGGACGTGGATGGTGATAATAATTCTCTGAAATTAAGTTTGCGAGCTTGATGTAAGCACCAATCCTACTGGATATAACTAATCGCACATCATATCGCATTACCTCTAATTGATGCGGATAAAAAATGGTGCTTTGGCAGTTGAAGCAAGTTAATGATTGTAAACATCTTTATTTCAAACACACTCTCCCCTTGCTGGTTATCGAAAATATTTAAATATTATCTTTTGAGGATGCTTGAGTATGAAATACGAAAGAAATGGTTCTTTTACTTGAATACTTTATTTTTATATTTGCACATGGAAATGATAAATCTATATATATATATATATATATATATATATATATATATATATATATATATATATATATATATATATATATATATATGCCATTGTTCATTAGGTAGTGCGCACCTAACAACAATTATATCAACTAGGGCCAGAATGACAAAACAAAGTCAGCGTGAACGGAATGTACAATCTCATGTGCACATCTGTTTCGTGCTTACTGACGACTCCTCAGTAGGAGCTGGTATTACAACCTTTACCCACTACATATTTGGTCAGAGTATATTGGACAGTTGGACGGTACAATTTCCTATACGAATATCTATTTAAGCACTAATGGAGTTAACTTTATACAAAGTATTTAATAACAAGACTTCGATACCAACTCATTATATGTAAAATTCACCGAGCCTGTAAAGGTAAAAAAAACAATTAAATGGGTTTTTTCAAATTCCGGGCCTGTATATGATACCAACAATTCAGTGCGTTGTACTATCAAACTGGTCTATTTAAAGTGCCGAGACTGTACCAAAATTGAGCTTGACAACTAATACTAAACACCCGTTACTCCAGCAGAGAAATAGAATATGGTAAGAGGTAATAATATTTCACTTTTCACATAACGTCTTAACCTTAAAATTAATAATTTGTATAAATATTGACAAAATTTCCATTTGAATAAAATGAAACAATCAAGACACCAGTTTACATGAATAATTAAACGAACATTGGTTGCGCGGGCGATGATAACATTTAATTAAATCAAGGATGCGATCTTTATATAAACACCTGATCCGTTATGTACATACAGCATAAATTTATTATTTTATAGTGCAGAAAAGGTAGTTTATCCTGAAGACCGGTTTCCATCTTATTGGAAACTCTTCACGTACTGTCTAGAGTTTACTGCCGACAGGGTTCGAACCTTTGTACTTCTGCTTCGTAATTTGGTGCTCTAATCCCCGAGTCACTCTGCCGCATATTACAAACAATTTTCAGTTATATAATTACTAATATTTTTTGGTTAGCCTTTCGTTCTAAGTGCAGTTTACTTGGCCTCCCTTTCAACTAACCATCCCCAATCTGTCATTATAGAACAGATAACATGCTACATGAAGTTGATGTATTGAATTAAAAAATTATATAATTAAAAAAAATATTGGTTGCGCAAGCGATGATAACAATTTCTTTAATCAAGGTTGCGATTTTGATATAAACACCTGACCTATTATGAGCATACAATTGTCAGTATAAACTAAGTATTGTTTATTGTATAAAACGCAACTCGTGCAGTAGACCGGAATTATCCTTATTGGAAAATCTTCACGTACTGTCCAGGTGGTTGCTAAATGTATATATTATGTGTGCTTTCTGATTGATCGCACGCAGAAAACTTTTCGATAAATGATCTGAGAGCTTCTGAGTTAATGTAGATTTGTACTAAGACATAAGTGGTATTAATGTTAATTAGATTTTGTTATTTGAATCTTGCGATATATGTATACAGTGTATACATTTTTATTAAGCGATTTCACTACTACGGGTTCACCCGGATTGGCGTAAAAAGACAAAAAGAGTCTCGTACACACTATTTGTGTCTGAATGTTGGCTTAGATGCCAAAATTTTAATTCTTTTTATTACACCGGTATTGAATTAATTTCTAAAGAACTGTACGGTAAGGCTACATGAACCACCAATGTTTTGCTATTTTTCAGTATCTAAATCATATTGACTAAAGCGGTTACCTTGTGATTCTTTTTAATTGGAATTGGAATACTAGTACTAGACGGACTAGACAGACTGAGAACGAGTCGGCTATAGGGGGATGTAGCAAGTTGTGGTGATTCAGCATGCGTTGGCTTCTACATTAGAGTGTATTAAGTTGGATTAAATACATGCACTATACAAGAAAAATCAGAAAGCAGGAAACGCACCTGCTGAGGCATACGTACACGCACAATCAATACATCAGCTTATGCATGAGGAGGTATTTTTGCATCAGTCTCAATATTCATAGAGTCGAGATTCTTGAAGTGTAAATTTTCTACCTTCATACACATGGAGATAAATACCATAAAAGCGACTTTTACTCTATCTAAAAATGTATAAAGAAACAGCTTCCTTTGATCCTCCAAACTCCTAGATTCGATCCATTTGAAAGGTAATTGCGCCGTCCCTAAGTAAGTGGAGAATAGCACCTCGAAGCGTACTTTCTTCTACCTTCAATTATATAGAATTGTTGTTCCATCAACATCTACATTATAGACGAAGAATGGCACCCAGAAAACGTAATTTTTTCCATCGCCATATGCAAAGAGAAATTTCTTTGCATGAATCATCGAATTCAGATGCGATACCCTAGGACATTATTCTTTCTGTATTCTAATCAATGGAGAATTACACCCTGAAAGCATATTCTCTTCTATCTTGCAAGGCATGGAGAAATGTCTTTCCATCAATCTATAAAACGCCTTTTCGTCTATCTCCAAATAAATTGAATTGTTTATGACATACGTTATCTCATTTGAATGTATTGCCTAGCCTGGTTATGTTAAAGAAATATGAAAGCATAGATTATCGATTTCTTCACCACGATTGAGCCCTCTCAATCCTACCCGATTTGACGTAGTCACGGTTGAATCAGTTGAAAACTATACAAATCTGTTTGCTTTTTGAAACATTTGGTTTTCAAAATGCATGCACCAAACACTGGTTGTATTCATTTATGCGTTAAGCATACAAGATAGCATCGCATCAATGTAAGCAACCCTTTTCTATCATATAAAATAACATCGCTTTTCGCGCAATACATTAACATATTTCCTTATCGCGCTGCAGGCGTTTTACCACAGTTGATCTTGAATCATAAATATTGTTCAGATGTATACCTTTAAAGTACATGAAACACATTACGTGTATACATACAGTATTATAGGCATGCCTACACAGTATTGCATTTGGTCACGGTATCTGATTGTGGCTACGAATGAATCGTGAGTATATACAAACACAAGAATATTAGCTGCATGTACAAAATCTTTCATGTGCAATAGGCTTGGCATGTGAAGTTTAAATAGTTCGAAAAAACCAGAAGGGTGTACCAAAATAAGCACAATCCATTTTAATGTCGTTGATGCATGCATTTTTTGAATAATGGTAGCTCGATAGAAGAGGTCATCACTACACTATTGATTAAGGATGATTAGAAAAATAAAAGCATATCTTTTAGACAAATATTTGACTAAATTTCACATAGATGTTTACGGTGTAGCACATAATTTACGAATCATCAATTGTCTGTATTTGTGATCGGCTAATGCCATAAAATACAGACAGAAGATAAAGGACAGCACTCCGCTGTGTCAAAAAATTCCACTTGACTGAATGTGTGTGCAAAAAAACAAAAACCTGGTTCTAGACGAATTAATCGATTTACCTAGAGGAACACTATTCTTAACCAGCAATAAATTGTTATTTTACACTAAAATATAATTATATAAATGAACAAATAAAAATGCCTTTAAATGGGACTTCGTAAAATGTATCATAATTTCTATATATATGATTCCAGCATAAACACAGCACTCCATTAAATCTGCTATTGTGAGCATTTTGACTGTGTGCGATTAGAGGCCTGATGATGGAACGGGAAATGCTGTTCCGAAACGTAGCCAGTCAACGAAGATTAGATCGTACCCGATTCCCATTGGGTAGTAGAAACGATGTTGAAGCCCTCGAAGGATTGGCACAAATCCGTACCCAACCACCACGAAGACGAACCCGTTGCTTACTTGGAAATGGGGATGAATCGGATCTTTGCGAAACTGATAGTGAAAAGCGATAACCCACGGACGCAACTCGTGAAAACAATCAAGGTGACGCAGGCATTGCGCAACCATTCAAACAATTTCATTAGGTCATCATCAGAGTACGACTGCAAACTGACTATCGAGTATCAAACCGCATTGAATATATATGGAAATCAAATTTAGATATGCGGCTCTCACCCCTAGCAGTCTCGCATACATTGAACTTGACTGGAAATGTCGGCTACACAATTTCTATGCAGTCACGAACATTAACTGTTTGCAACTTTCGCCACATGAACATATATAGGCAATACAATTTAACAATAGTTGATTGCGCGAGTGGTGGTAACAATTCTTTAAAACAAGTTTGCGAGCTTGAAGTAAACACCAATCTCATTGTATTTCACCAGTCGTCGCACAACATAACAAAACTACCACCAGCCGCAACGCACTGACGCGTTTCGACCTTCCGTGATCATCATTAGAGTACGACGGCAAACTGACTATCGAGGATCAAACCGCGAGTCTGCTAGAGGTGAGAGCCGCACATCTAACTTTGATTTCAATATATATTCAATGCGGTTTGATCCTCGATAGTCAGTTTGCCGTCAAACTTTGATGATGATCATGGAAGTTCGAATGCGTAAGTGCGTTGCTGCTGGCGGTAGTTTTGTTATGCTGTTCGACGACTGGCTAAATACAATGGAATTGGTGTTTACTTCAAGCTCGCAAACTTGATTTAAAGAACTGTTACCACCACCCGCCCAATCAATTATTGCTAAATTCCATTAGGTAGCAAAAGCAATATATAAAGTAAGCATTGTTCGATGTAGAAAAGGCAATTCGTCTAGTAGACCAGTTTCGTCCTTATTGGGAACTCATCACGAACTGACCAGAATTTGCCGCTGACAGGGCTCACACATGGGCATATCTGCTTCGAAGTCTGTTGCTCTAACTACTGAGCCACACTACCGCACATAGCAAAATTATTTATCAATATACATGCGTAAGTTGACTATCAACTTACGTAGTCTGATCGACCAGACGGTTAATTACTCGAATGAAAGAATATTGCAAATCAAACGCCTGGTTTAAATCAGATTGTGAATACACATCTGCTATTGCGCAACAAATCGTTGAAACCTCGCACTTATCTTCTCCCGATCAAAACCTTTTAAGATAATTACTAAATGCAATAACAGAAATTATTAGGCCAAGTACGAAGCTCAAATAATAAAGCAGCAGCGCTTATATATATATATATATATATATATATATATTATATATATATATATATCTATATATATATATATATATAAATTGGCTGATTGAGTTTGTATGACTCCCAATTTGAAGTACCATAGTTTAAAGAGAGTTAAACATCTAAACCACGGTTTTAACTTTATTGAATAAATTCATCATTATCGTAAGAAACGTTGACTTAAAAGCAAATGCTAATAACATGTACAAAATCGCAACATTAGCGATCACTCGGTTGAAGCTGACATAAAACTGATGACTACCTGGTAACTAGCGTGTTACTATCCGATGCTTCACTGAGCATGATTGCTACTACTGATAAGTTTTCCAATATGGAAGAAGCCATGGTCATATAAGATGGACTATATCTCAAAGTAGGAAACCTTGTAGTATGAGTTCAATAAACGACTGTATTCAATTGCTTGGTATACATTCATACATTAACGAAGACACCTGTATCTTGCATGGTGGGTTCCAGAAGAGTCTTTTCCAAAAAGCCAGAGAAAGTAAATCCCTCCACTGGACCCTGTCTACCGTTAAATCACTGCAGATTTATACACATCAAAGTTTATTCATGTAAGTGAGATTAGGGTGCGGTTGGATAAAAAGAGCTATATCTCGAATGAAAAATCAGACTTCGATATCTCTGGCCTACACCATCTATGAAACCAGCCCTCCACCGGGGTTTCCGTGCTAGAATAGCGAATGATGGCACATTCAAAAGCCGGTGAATACAAATGGTCGTTCCAGAAATTTTGCTCCTATCCTATGATTCCTGACGCCTAGTGGACAAGAAAAATGAAAGATATCACTAAAAATATATATATTAAAAATTTTACCAGAGAATATTATTCAGAAATGAACAACTGAGTAAAGTACAAAAAATATTTTAAAATAAAATTTAAATAGTATTTAAAATCGCTAAATAAACAAAGCACATGTCAGTGGTGATTAACTGAATCGTACTTTAATTGAACTGAAAGCACGAGTAATACATAGTTAATACAAAAATGCCTAGCAAGTCACATAAAACAGAGCACAAGTTAGTGTGTCGTTATGCCCCAATGGTTTGATATGTGCACACAGGTAAATGCTTACAAGAACCAGAAACAATGTTGCTGTGCTTGTCTAAAAATTAAAACACGCGAAAGTACAGGCGTTAACCTTGCACAACGTGGGGGCACACAGTGATAATGATAAAAACAGCTAACACAGAATTGTCTCTGAGATTCGCTATTTGTAGGAAAATTTGTTTTTCATGCAATGAAATGGTGAATTTTAAGATTGAAAATATAAAGTAAAATAGACAGCCGACCTGGAAGTATAACAACGCGTGAAAAACTAAACATAAAAACGGAGCAGGAATCTGTCAGCACAAAGGTCTCCATATAACCCAATAAATCAAGTCACATCAGCGGACAACCAAAGGGCCAATAGCTATGATCATATAACATTTATATATATTTAATTGGAGAAAAGGAAATGCCAAAGTTAGTAAAAACAAAATGTGTAATCTCATGTACTCACGCGTCAGGTGCTTTCTAGCCAGCACTACTCCTCAAACCTACTATAGATCTAGTCTAGAAGTTTGTGACAGTTGGACAGTTCCTACTGACGATTTACCAGTAAGCACGAAAAGCTGTGCGCACTTGAGATTACACCTTTTCTTCCTGTGGGCTTTGGTATATATTTCTGGTCCTATTAAAACAAGCATAATGCTAATTAAGCAATATATCAAACATAATCCTGATCATAGTCAATTCGTCACCAGCATATTAAAAGGGATGCCTTCCTACTGCATAACACTGCGTGAACTACCGTAAATTAAAGACCTTCCACAACAAAGCACAGACACGAGACCATCAAAACTCTCCACACAGCACGTATCTTAGGTAAAATAAACTAAAATGTGTAAAGCAAGCTTGCAATTGAAAGTGGCTAGAATTCACGGGATGGTAGGCTAAAAAAAAATTCTTCGTACTGACGAAGCGCATCAAGTTATTATTAGAATAAAAATGCGTGCCATGTGAATGAGAATAAATTGTATGAATGAGCACAAAAATAAACTGTTATTGTGTATTTCAGGTGAATAATTATCACATATAGTCTAACATGCACTCCAGAGGAAAAACAATCGCGATCAGCAAACGCCAGCCACCAATAAATGAGTTGATCATACAAAAGAGTCAATTAAAACTTCTGATAGTTCTTCTTCTAAAATGATATTCTTATTGAAGCAAAAGCTAGTAGTAGAAAAAGAATGAATAAATCAGCATAATTAATGAAATAAATAATCAAATCAAATCGCCCAAAAAAACACGACGGAAAATTATTAACAACAGTCAAGGCTAAACATGAACCGAATAGTAATTATTATAACAATACAAATAATAATGATAATTTTTAATAATAATAAAATAAAGATAAATAACAATAATAACGTCACAATTCGAAGACCAAAACGAAATGGGTATATATATATATGATTGATTTCTTCACATTGTTCAAAAGGTAAGATAGGTTAAAACCAAATTTTCGTAAAAATTTGCAGATTACAATAAAATAGTTGTGGAAGGAGATAGGTTCATTTAAAAAATTGCAACAAAAATTACAGTCCCAACAACTGTTAAATCAAAACAGAAATTATATAGTGTACGTTATAAGGCATAAAAAGAATGTTACCTTGATTTTGGTCAAAATCGCGCATTTAAATAAAACGTTCTATTTTCTTCGTCTTAGAAGAGGTAATATATGGTTGAATATATAAGTAAAGTTTAATAAATAAGCCAGAGGTGACGAACACACTTGATTGGTTGTTTCCATATACCACACACTCTCCTCGTTAAGCGTGCTGTATGTTTTACTTTTCGCTATATATATATATATATATATATATATATATATATATATATATATATATATATACATATATATATATATAAATATATATATATATATATATATATATATATATATATATATATATATAAAGCACAACTTACTTTTATCACAAGTTTTAAATCACAGACGGAAGTACAATCTTTACATGAAACTTCAGTCTACTAATGTCTTATCAAAATTAAAAACGATCTAAACAACACTAATGCGGATGCAGAACTACTCACATTTCTTTGTTGTTATGGCTTGGTCAGATTCACAGAACTTATATGGGAAATGTATTCCGTCTGAGGTGGAGGGTGATTTCACCCAGGGCCAAAATACCAACAGCAACCATTGGACGCCCATCCACTGCGCAACATTGCCCTTTAGCCCCAAGTCAAAATCAAGCAGAGGCGCGGGAGCCAAAGCAGAGGCGACCTCTTGCGTTGATAAACCACTTAACGCAGCGCTTTTCGATATTGCCGAACCGTTCCCAGTTGTGAGGTCGTTTGCAGAATGCGTTGTCATCTGATCAGTTGCTGGTGAAGAAGAGATATCCAACACTGGCACACATCCGCTAGCCGCATGTTCTGCGGCCACCTCACTTGCTGATAGCGCAAAAGAGTTACAATAGTAATATAAAAGCAACAACAATATATAGAATAATGTATAAAAGCAGTATTATTTGCGCGGGATAATAATTCAGAATCAGACAAAGATGCACACATTTAATAGCATATATGATTAATTTTGCAGCCAATTTGTAACGTTTAGACTGTTTTATACGCAACGCTTTTATTGACAAGTTTAGATTTGGAAGAGTGTGTCGTGACCGGGTAATATTATTCGTGACATCCGTGGCCAAATCACGTCGCATCGTTCTCTCACCAACCAAGAGGCTCTGGAATTCGTGACAATCGGTGGAAGTCTGGCGGCAAACTGTGCCTAGTTGACAGGTCTGAAAAATTTATATAAATATAAGCAGAGATAAAGGGCTGTCACCAAGTGAGGCTTAGAAGCACATAAGCCAATGACGCGGAAATAAATTCCTGTTTACCGCAAGATATTTGTTGAATGTTGAAAATGTCTCGGTGTTCATTCAGGATGGAACTGATCTAACTCCTCTTCATTTCAAACTCTGTGGGAACTGCGTCATTATTCGAATGATCAGGTTGCACAAACTGCCTTTTCAAATACTGATCATTCTGACGCAAGCAATGCTACATCACTAGATGCCACACAGCTAAGGCCAGAAAAAAGATCGATACAAAAATTCCATTCGTCCTTATTACCTCCTAAAACTAAGAAGACATGAACCTATAAAAATCAGTGAGAGCAATTTTTTATTAGGTGTTGCGTACCTAGTAACAAATAAGTTCAAATAGGACCACAGGGATGAACAAAAGTCAGCATGAACGGAAGGTATAATCGCATGTGCATATTCGATTTGATCTTATTGGTGATTCATCAGTAGGAGCCGGTATTATGTATTTTTGAAGAATTATATTTCTGATATACACATTTGTATAGGTAACAGTTCCGTCCAGTTGTCCAACATTCCTTGTATAAATATATAGCAGGTATAGAGCGATGAACCAGCCTCTTCTGAGGAGTTGCCAGTAAGCACAATACGAATGTGCACATGAGATTATACTTTGCGCTCATTCTGATGGTCATATATATGAACTATTTTTTTTACTTGGTGCGCAAAACATAATAAACTATTGCATATATATATAAATTTATCGATACAAGTTTAACCATTTAAAAAAATATGAGAACAATAGAACATACTCCATGGAATAACATTTATTAATAAATCTTATTTCTACCAGTATCTACAGCCATTATTCTGGATTCGTTAATATATTCGTTCATCCAATCCCAACTGTACATTTGTCGTAACCAATCCCCTCTTAGCTATGTCTGTCTTTGTTTTGCGCAATTTAGACCACTCCTTTTGCGTAACGTCATGTGGTGTGTCATCGCTTTCATTGTGAGTGCGTCCGTAATTGACGGGTGTGTCGTATTTTGCGGAACGTAGGCTATTTTTGAAGGCCTGTCAGTTATGTCTTTGTTCCAGTCCAATTTAATTTCTTTTTGAATTACTTTCTGCACGTTTAAGCAGGGGTTCAGCTTATTAATTGCAATAGCTTCAAAAGCCAGAAGCATTTTTTCCGTTTTTGCCTTGTACAGAACTGAAAAATTGTTACTACTAACAGCATGACCTGTGAGTAGTACATGTTCGCAAATTGCTGATTTTTGTGCAGGAGCTGCACTCCATCTTTAATAGTTTTTGAGGGAGATGCTGATTTATTCTAGTTTCAAGCCTCTTTTTTGATCTGCCGATGTACTGAGCGTTGCAGGTACATTGAAATTTGTATACAGATAAAGGTGTTGACGTCACAGAGAGGCTATCTTTTTCATTTGTGCGCATCAGTTTTGTTGTGTTGAACACAACTCTCACCTGTATTGATGGAAACTGTGCTTTAGTCGCTCGAACTACTTTTCTTTTGAAGATCTCAGCTGGAAGATCACCTCCAAAGGGAACACTAAGCGTTAATCTCTGGGGTATTTTGTTTTCCTCCAAATTGGTCTCGATTTTGTTGCGTTGCCTCAAGTTGTATTCGATGAACCAGTCCGGATAGCCATTATTTCTCAACGCTTCGCGAAGCAAATTTAGCTCTAATTCATATATATATATATATATATATATATATATATATATATATATTTAAGAATTGCTACCACCACATGAGCAATCAATGAATCTTTAATTGTACTACTTCAATTACATATTGAATATACAAAGTTTTACAAATGAATGCATAACCTTTTGTGAAGTTTGGTTTATATACATGTGACATGTGTAGATAGGTTTATAAAATTCACAGATAAATTTCATTTCATCTATTCAATACGTGCTTTTACCTTTCTTCTGAATAATCAGTGACATATAGGTATATAAGGTTATTCGGCAGAAGCTGGATCATATGAAGTCAATATAAGACAAAAACTGATTAAAGTAGAAAATACAATCAATGATGTAGACAGTTCTTAACGGGAACAACTACGCCACCTCTGTCGCACAATAAATGCAGTGAATATTTTTCACTACCTTAGGCGATGTTTGCATTATATTGATTATTTATA
>JAQBSW010013174.1:0-14718 GCA_029291075.1 Eudiplozoon nipponicum | reverse complement strand
CCATGATCATCATCAGAGTACGACGGCCAACTGACTATCGAGGATCAAACCGCATTGAATATATATGGAAATCAAATTTAGATGTGCGGCTCTCACCTCTAGCAGTCTGACATACATTGAACTTGACTGGAAATAGAGGTGAGAGCCGCAAATCTAAATTTGATTGCTATTTATATTCAATGAGGTTTGATCCTCGATAGTCAGTTTGCCGTCGTACTCTGATGATGATCATGGAAGGTCGAAACGCGTCATGCGATTGCGGCTGGTGGTAGTTTATGTTATGTTGTTCGAGGACTGGATAAATACAATGGGATTGGTGTTTACTTCAAGCTCGCAAACTTGATTTAAAGAACATAACAAGACTACCGCCAGCCGCAACGCAATGACGCGTTTCGACCTTCCATGATCATCATCACAGTACGACGGCAAACTGACTATCGAGGATCAAACCGCATTGAATATATAAGGAAATCAAAGTTAGATATGCGGCCCTCACCTCTCGCAGTCTCACATTCTTTGAACTTGACTGGAAATGTCGCCTGCACAATTTCTATTCAGTCACGAACAATAACTGTTTGCAGCTTTCGCCACATCTACATATATAGGCAATACAATTTAACAATAATTGATTGCGCGGGTGGTGGAAACAATTCTTTAAATCAAGTTTGCGAGCTTAAGGTAAACACCAATCCCATTGTATTTAACCAGTCGTCGAACAACATAAACTAAATGCACCAGGGTAAAAATCTCGGCCACGGTAATTATGACAACTAATTATAAATGTCCAATAATAACGAAATGAGGTAAGTTGATGTATTACTTAATCTTCGTTGTGACTAACACAGGAGTATTTCTAGCCACTTTCTTCGAATGAAATATTTCGATTACCCTTGTCGGTATCCTTCCGCAGTTCACAACTCATCACATGTGTTAGGAACAAACAATGTTTTTTGTTATTTATGCCATGTTTATTTTCTATCGACAACAAACAGAGCAAGTGCACTTCGTCCAGTAGACCGGTTTCGTTTCTACTGAGAACTCGTCAGGTACTGTCCAGAAATTGTCGTTGAATGGGCTAAAACCAGTGAACACTTGCTTCAGCGTCAGGCCTGCGCCACACCACAAATAATTTAAAGTCATATACCTACTCAAATTTTTAGTAAGACTTTACTGCAAGTAGCTAGTTAGAACTTAAAGTCTTAAGGTATTACAAATTGATGCCTCTTGTAAGAAAGGCCAAACAGAATAAATTAAAATTACGTGTGTATGACAGGTGTGTTGTGGTGGATCGTCCCAGACTCCGAGGCAAATGAGCCCAAGTTGGAGTCCCGTCCACAGCAAATTCTCAATTAGGACGAAACCGGTCTACTGCATGAATTGCCTTTCCTACCTAGTGCAATGTTAAGTTTATAACGACAGCATATATATATATATATATATATCTACATATATGCGTAAATGTAGAACGGTAGAATTTGACTGTTAATATTATGGGTATTTATTAAACATTGATTAATCAAGCAAATGCAAATAATCAGGCAGACTGGTTTCGTCCCTACTGAGAAGTCATGAAGTAATTTCCTTAATTAATTAGATCAAGATTGCGATCTTGATATAAACACCTGTCACATTATGTGCATGCATTTGTCTGTAAAAACTAAGCATTGCATTATGTAGAAAAGGCAATTCATCCAGTGGACCGTTTTCGTCCATATTGGTAACTCAACACGTACTGTTCAGAATTTGCTATGAACAAGGCTCGAATCTGGGCACATCTGCTTCTGAATCTCCTGCTCTAACCACAGAGCTACACTACCACATACTAATGTCTGCAAAAACTGTGGCTGATGTTTATATGCGACAGGGTGGCTTAATAGTTAGAGCAACAGACTCCGAAGCAGACGTGCCCTGAATAGTACATATTGAGTTCCAAACAAGGAAAAAGCCGTTCACAATAATATTATTCTTATATGTACAGAACACAATTTTCAGTTTTCGTGTCCTGTTTGTCGCACTAGTGTTTAGAGTAATTTTCTACTTGTATGTATAGAATAATATTTTCAGTTTCTTGATGTTCGTAATGTTAGATTACGAATACTGATATTTTTCGTACATTGAGTCATTTTTCTATAATGGCCTTTTTCGTTTGTTTAAATGATTGTTAAAACTATTAACGGTTGATCATCGTAAAATATGATCAAAACTCGAAAGTCTGCTTAATTATAAAAGGATAATATTTTGAATAAATGATGGACGACATTGTTCAGTGAATTGTCGTTCTAACTGAGTCCATCTAGCAAACACAAAGGCAGACCAATTTGCGGCGATATATATATATATATATATATATATATATGAAAGCTAAAAGTCGAATTTTTGAAAAGACAAATAAATGGTAAAATAAAAGCACACTAAATGTCAAAATACCTGTGATAAATATCAATCCAGAATTTAATCATGCGCAAAAATAGCGGATCTGTGCTTTACATCTGATTAGAAAACATGATTGATGTTTATCTTAAGTACACAGAAGTGACGTAAATCATCTGTTTCACTACTCGGCTATACATGATAGCTAAAATTTTTGTGAATTGACGCCGCTTTTGCTGTACTTATTTGGTAATTTGTACATAAATGTAGGACAGTTATATAATAAGTTATGGCAAATTAAACATCAAGGATTAAATGTGAATTTTTTTACTTACTCTGTTGTATGAAGTTCGATAGCATTCGGCAATTTGTTGACGTTCACGATTAGTTCGTCGACCCAGCACATGAATAAGTGCTTTCTCATCCGTACCTTTAAAATAAGTCATAATAATGAGTATAGTTTTTTGCATTTAGAAAGTTGGTATCAATTTAAAGACTAGTAGCTAACATACCATAAGCAAAAGCAGAGACTGAACACACCGGAGTATTTATCTCCTGTATAGCCTAAGGCAATATCATTAAAGACCAAGAAATTTCCCCTGGACAATTTTAGGCCAATGACCTAACCATGCCATTGGCAGTAAGTATTATGCTCGGTTACAAAGATGATGTCGAAACTCGGCATTTACCTCAACTTACCAGTTTGGGCAAGATAAATTAATATACTTATTCAAGTATTATATTTAAATTATATTTCTTGTATTTTATTTGAAATTTATTTCATATTATATATCTAATTCATGATCAGTACATGCCAGTACAAAATTTGTTTGTATTTAATTTTGCTTTCCTATATTTCACCTTATGTTTGTGTTAATGTCAAAGTAACCAGTAATGTGTACCTCTTGTTGTTTTATTTATTTGTAAAAGTGATCTAAAATGATGTGACCCGGCGGTTTTTAAAACCGCATATTCCGATCGAAGAGAGCACTGGAGAACACTAGGCCTTTTTAAAACGTTGATGTTGACATTTAGTAATAAAGTTGATAAAATCGAAAGAAATTAGTGTCTTACCAATTCCTAAGCCGCCATAACCGGAAGCGAGACCTAAAAGAATAGATGGAAGTAATAATATGTTGAGAAAAATTGAGAACATGAATTCAGTTAACGACAATACCTGAATTTTCATAAATGAAAACCTCGTTAAAATTATCATTCACAAGTTTTCAATTAAAGTTGATATATATTAGCAAAAGTTTTAAATTTAATTAAAGAATAGAATTAAAATTTCGTCAATAAATCTAATTATATTTAACTATGAATACAGACTGGCACAATGTTGCGCAAAAAAATTCCCTATGTTATTAACGTCAAACCATATATGTTGCATGTTCCAACCACCAAACAAAGAATAATATTATTCAAACAAAAATTCTAAATTATTTTTGGTTATATAAATACACATGGTCGCTGGCAATATCAGAAATTTAGCAATAAAATGAATATGGAAATTAATATGAAAAGTATTCGCGCTTTTGGTCACACCATTGAAAGAAATTTAAATTAACATTACAATTTTAGTGGACGCATATTTAATTTGAAATTGATTGACAGACTTTTTGAAACAAAGCCTAAAAAGCAATACGTGCCTTCAACACCAGTACATAAACGAGCGCAGCCAAACAAGCTTTTCATTTGATAATATGCAGACTACCAATCATCCATGGGTTAAAAAGAGAGAAAACCATATAGGAAATAGTGACCCGGCTATATTTAGGGCCATAGAACGATTAATATGTCGTGCGACGCATATATGGCGTGATTTTATACCTAGAAATTTATTATAACAAACGTAATAACGAAAAAACACCTGGATTAGAAACACACCTATATTGCCTACAGGGCTTGTAAGTAAAATTGCGCTAATTACAGAAAATTAAAATATCCGTTTGCCCCATTAGTAGAGTCATACGGGCGAAAGTACGTCGACTGACTTCAGACATAGGGTCCTCATATAGGGAAACAAAGATAACAGTTTGATTGAGAGTGACGCTGAAAATCATTTTTTCGGTGTGCTATGATTTTAATAAATCTTCTTGAACACTGAACAATTTGTCGCTTCATATCTTCTTGAAATACCATAATAATTTATGAGTATAAAACATTATTAACAAATACTCTGATGATGATCAAGGAAGGTCGAAACGCGTCAGTGCGTTGCGGCTGGCGGTAGTTTTGTTATGTTGTTCGACGACTGGTTAAATACAATGGGATTGGTGTTTACTTCAAGCTCGCAAACTTGATTTAAATAATTGTTACCACCACCCGCGCAATCAATTATTGTTAAATTATTAACAAAATTTTGAAAATTTATAAGGAAAATTTTCATTGAATCATTATCGAGAGTCTCGAAGTTGGTTCTAATAAATGTGAACAGACACGTGGTAAAGGATTCAAAGAGATTTATGAAAACTATTGTACACCAGGAACCCCGATTTCGAGTAAAGGAATTTAAAAAAGTAAAGCAATTAAAGGAACATTAATTGCGCGGGCGGTAAGAACAACTATTTTAAAAAATGGCTGCGGCTTTGGTATAAGCACCACACCATTAAATATACATTTACTAGTAGAAAATAGGCAATGTTTAATTTAGAAAAGGCAATTCATTCAGTAGATTGGTTTCGTTCTTATTTGGGAACTCTTCAAAAATTATCCAGAATTTTGCCGCCTACGGTGCTCGACGCTGGATATGTGTACTTCGCAGTTTGTTCTATAATGACTGATCGGACTGAACTTTAGGTTTGGAGAAATGCCACATAGGCTGCACTTAAAGAGAAGGTTATCTAAAAACAAGATTCCGTATACGACACAGCGTTGTTTGTAATGTGCGGCAGGATGGCGCAGTGGATAGAGTAAAATATTCTGAAACAGATGTGCGCATGTTCGACCCATTTCCGCGGCAAAATCCTGGAAATTGCTTAAAGAGTTTCCAATTAGGACTTAACTAGTCTACCGGATGAATTGCATGATCTACATTATACAATTTATTAATTTATGCTGACCAATGTATATAAAATAGGATTGACGTTTATTTCAAGTTCGCAACCTTAATTTACATTAAAGATAGCAATTATCTCAGTAACCTCCTTTGTTTTGAAAGATGTAAGTGTTTTGCGATCTGAAGCAACTCGTTACAATTTAAACAGACAATCTACCATGACCGCGGCAAATTTTGAACAGTAAGTGATGAGTTCCCAATAAGGACAAAACAGGTCTACTGAATTAATTTCCTTTTCCACGCTATACAATACTTGGTTTATACTGACAAATATATGAACATAATGGGTCAAGTGTTTGTTTCAAGATCGAAACATTGATTAAAAGTCATTTTTATCACCACCCACGCAACCAATGTTTTTTTAATCCACCATGACTTCTAAAGTACACTAACTTTCAGCTTAACCAAGTTAATGATAAATTTTATTTACTAAATGGCGGAAAATATAAAAATCATTAAAAAAAAATCTTTCATAATCGGCCATTGAATTGCATAATTAGACATTTGCAAAAGTAAAATTTCGGAAAAGTTCAACTTCCGGTATATTTTAACCAGTAGAAAGAATTATGTCACTAAGCTTCGCATGAAAAATTGACTAAAACCAATTCTATGAAGCGGTTGGTTAGATTAACTTAAAAATGCACCCACAAAAATGATAAACAGCATTAATAAAATGTTTTTTCTGTTTAGAATATTTGATAGACGAGTTCGAATAATCACAGGCGTAAATCAACTATTAATTATACTGAGTTAGAGAAATTACCTCCTTGTAGCGCTCGATGTATAGTTTCCGAGTCAGCAGACGCCGAGAAGCCGACAGTCATTTCGATTGTGGCCTTGTAAAGCCCGCTTTCATTAGCGATACGATGAGGTGATCGAAGCATAGTGACAAAATTATTTCTACCTTCAAAAGTCAAACGCAAAATTAAATGGTATATTTTAAAGCAATCGTTAAAAATGTTTTTGAAGGATTGCGGAGTGCGGGCGTCACAGTGAAGCATGTCACGATTTGCGATTGCGAGTTGTCGCATTGCACTATCAGTTTCGCAACGATCCGATTGGTCCGCATTTCCAAGTAGGCATTGAGTTTGTCTTCGTTGTGGCTGCGTGCTAATTCCATCTCCGAAGGCTTCAACATCCTTCCTACTAACCGCTGGAAATAAGGCACGATCTAATCGGAACGTCGTCAATCAATGAAGATTAGGTCGTGTCTCATTTTGAGTCGTTCGTAAGAACAATGTCGAAGCCTTCGGAGGAGAAATCAGCACCCAGCCACAACGAAGAAAAACTCAATGGGAAATGGGGATCAATCGGATCTTTGTGAAACTGGTAGATCAAAGCGACAACCCATGATCGCAAATCTTGACAAGCTTCAATCGTCGAAACTGTTTTACAAAAGTTAAATATTTTCCCGTTTATTTTACTTTAAAAAGAAAGCCCCAAGCTTCAAAAAAATACGCTCCCATTTGTATCCTTCGCGCGGAAATAATTGGACAGTACCTGATGAACTCATAATAAGTTTAAGTTAGTTCTGTTAGATAAATTGTCTTTGCTACATTACACCAGGCTTAGTTCATAGTGAAAAATATGTATAACGAAAATCTAAGTGATAAAGATTGATTTGATTATATATATATATATATATATATATATATATATATTCATTACGAAGTAAACGTTGATTAGGGTTGCGAAGTAAATCAAACCAGCTTTATCCTCGTTCGGAACTGGTCAAGTACTTGCCAGAATGTGCCGCTATGGTGGCTCCTCGCTTTCTCTTATATATATATATATATATATATATATATATATATATATATATGAATAAAAATTGAAATATAAGCAGAAAATCAAAACATTGGCAAAATCTTACGGTATTACAGAATGTAAAGTTCAGAAACGGCGGGTTTAACTCGACCGTTTTTATTTGAGTTGACATAGGTATACAAAGTAATTATAAATTATAATCTTCCTCGGTTCAGAACTATTTTTTCCATTAAACGAACACTGGCTGCGCGGGCGTTGATAACAATAAATTCTAAACAAGTTTACGAACTTGATATAAACACCTCACCCATTATGTACATACATTTGACATTATAAACTAAAAATTGTGATGTGTGGAAAAGGCAATTCATCCAGTAGACCGGTTTCGTCCTTATTATGATCGCCCGCGCAACCAATGTTCGTTTAATGATATAAATATTCATTGCAATACCACTTCCCCATGTAACGTGGTATCTGTTCTATAATGACAGATTTAGAATGGTTAGTTTGAACTTTATGGCTAAATGTACGCAATATAGGCTCTACATAAAGGAAAGGCTAACCAAGTTGGTATATAACTGAAAACTTTTTGTAGTGTGCAGCAGGTTTGCTCAGTGTTTAGAGCACTAGATTGCAAAGCAGATGTGCCCAGGTTCGAGCCCTGCCTGCGGCAAATTCTAGACAGTACGTGGTGAGTTCCCAGTTAGGACGAAATCGGTCTACTGGATGAATAGCCTTTTCCACACTATACAATACTTAGTCTATACTGACAAATGTATTTACATAATGGGTCAGATGTTTAAATCTTGCTCGCAAATTTGACTATAGTAATATATTCGTAACTTTCTTTTCTTAGTAGGGCAAAGTTAGCTGCGAGGTTCGGTTTGCTTATGACGTGATACGGTGAAATCCGCAAGGAAGCTGTGTTGCTGATGTCGCCTTGCCCGAATGCTAACTTGGCCATAATGGTGTTGTGAAGAGGTTTAGTTTGCCTCATTTCTGTGAGTTATCCTGATAAATTTACTCATAATAGCAAGGTTTTCCTTCTCTCTCTACCCCTCTCACTCTCTCTTAAATCTCAATAATAATTTATCTAAATTCACTTATATACTTTTTTTCCACTCCTTATGGTTATATGGCAGAACAAACATTAGTCACTTGACTTTTATGTGGCTGGAAATGATGATGATGATGATTCGCCAGTTAGAGACAACACGATTCAACCATTTATCACGTAAAACCATCCATACGTTCGCTGTGTTGATGATACGTTCATTGACGTTAGAATGAATGAAGTTGCAAATGCAATGCGTTACTATATGAGTACGGTCATCAAGAAATCCAGTTCATATTAAGTGATGAAAATGAAAGATATGTATCATTACAGGGTGTGTGAATGGCAAGAGATGGAGAAAGAACAATCTCAACGTCGGTTCAAAAGAAATAAAGTTTAACTGGGCAGTCTATTCACCTACGCTGATAAATTTTCATTAAAATTGAGACTAATGATGACCAAAGACGGACAAAACGCGCCAGTACGTGTAACTGATGTTAGTCTAGCTATGCTGTGCAACTGATTAGAAACAATAGGAATTGTGAGCGAAAATTTACTTTGAATAATTGTTATCATAAGCCGCGCAACCATTGATTGTTAAACTGTGTAACTTATATTATTTTGGCCAAACCTACAGAAATTTAATGCTCGTGACTGCGTAGAAAGTGCTTTTCCGACGTTTCCAGTCAAGTACAATGTAAGCGAGACAAAAGATGTAAGAGGCACATATGTAAATTTTATTTCCATATACATGCATTGCGGTTTGATCATAGCTAGCCAGTATGCCGTCGTGATCTACTGATGACCATAAAAGTTTGAAACTGGCTAGTACGTGAGAATGATAGTAAGTATGCAACCGGTCTCATAAAATGTGATTGGTGTATATTTTAAGCTCGCAAAATTTGTTTTTACAAATACATACACAATTATGAATCGATATCATACGTTATAGAGAAGTATTGCAATGGACCAGGTAACTCGAGTCGAAATAACAATCTCACAAAGAAGCCTACATATAATTCATACTCATGCAAATTATTTATATTGATATCATCGTAACGCTTCATAGAACACAGCAAAGGTAAAAACGAGTGACAGAAAAATTCAATTATCGAGTTTATTTTATTCATCAATTCATCCATTTCTTAGTAATCTTATCACATTGTTGAAATTCATTCGTAAAATACAGATTATTAGTTTTTCATTTTAAGTTTGTCTCCTATTGAAGACTATTTTGGAATAAGAATCCAATCAAATTATATGCTAGGTATGCATTCGGTGTAAAATCTGCATTGTGCTATCTAAAGTACACATAGTCATGAATATTTAACCTTGAGATAAAGCAATTGTATTATCCTGTAGTTTTTTAAATGAAGAACTGAAGTAAAATACGTAATGGCAGTCGCATCCAAGGGATATAAACAATGAAAGATAAAAAGAACAAAATATAGTTAACAATGAAATCAATATTCTTAAGATCCAAGTTTTAATTAGAAACCGAACAAAGCATATACAAAAAATGTGATAATTTTGCTGGAAAACGCTTTAGAAAAGAACGCTTATGACAAATCTGTAACATTAATTGATTACCTAAAGTATAAAAGATAAATTCAAACTTCTACTAATAAAGCATATTTAAAAATTAAAAATAAGTTTCTATTCAAGGTTATAATGCAATATGCAGAAAGCTGAAATAACGATTCCGATTGCATACAGAATTGATAAATTATTCTAACAAAGCTTAACACTCGGTGTGGACCAGTTTTCGTGATTTCTAAGATAACTTAATTGCAAATTGGTTCTTCTTTTCAAATTCTTCCATTTTAAATAGTTTAATTAATGCGTTTTACATAGTGTACAAATTAAATTTATTTCGATCAAGGTAATCATTTTCATTGCAAGGATTTGCCTATTTGTTTAGTTATAATATGTACCATCATGTTCAAAATAATGTAAATTGATTTATTTAACAAACGGGAGTTATAAATGGTACAAAAATGTTTTTTACTCAAACACTTTATATTTTAGTGAATAAAAGCGATTACTTTTATTTGAAAATCTGTAGAAAGTATCTAATTTTCATAAATAATGAATATTAAAATATAGATGTTCAAATTATCGTGGAAAAAACGAATAAAATACGCATAAACTCACGGAATAAGTATAATGGCCTTGGAAGATGTTTCTCCTAACGAAAAACCGAATTAATAAAATGGTTATTGAGCCTCGTTTACAAATGGCCTCTCTTGCTTGGTTTGATTGCAATGGACATTTGGCAGTAAGTTTAAACCAATCAAATTAAGCCAACCATTTTTCTGTTTTAAGCGTTTCATTGGTGTCGTTAAGCTTGACCAATGTCTATAACAATAAATGGAATCGAAAGAATTTTTCCCTTTGACAAATAAGCTTGGTGGAGAAAGTCAGTCGTTAATATTGAATAATACTGTTAAAATTTTATTAACTTCCAGTATGAGTTTTATATTAAAAGATCTCAGATCCATAATATATGGCATGCCCGAAAAAACGATTCGAAAGTTATAATGCAAATTTATCGTCAAGATTGTCATATATATATATATATATATATATATATATATATATATATATATATATATATATATTCATAAAAATCAATTATATCATTTCTTGCACATTCGCGAGGCCTCAACATTTTGTCGAAAGAGTTAATTAGTTTAGTTTCATTAAGAAGACGTATTGATGCTATCGTCTTGCTATCGATCGTCTTACCATATTTTATTAAACTACTTTACGAACAACTTTAAAATCGAATCCTCACTGGTCCTGAGCACAAGAAAGAAACAACATTATTTATATATTATATTGATTATTATTGCGAAAATTAGAAGTATCAATATAAAAATTAGTGCTATTGGTATCAATGCTAATAATGCAAACAATAATAGCATTTATGGAACTATTAATAATTGGAGAAGCAGTGGTAAAAGCAGTAGAACTCGAAATGAAAAATTTAATTTTTATTAGAAAGACCAAAACTGGAAGTTGTAGTAGTGCTAATGCTGGAAGTTGAATTATTAGTAATAACATGAATAGTACAAATAATATTCACGGTTTTGGAAGTATTGGGGGGAAATATTATTATTATCAAGAGAAGAATGAGCAGTTAAGTATTATTGAATTTGGTATATATATATTTTTTTGTTGGAAATTTCTGTCACCGTATGCGCCTCTGTTATTTCCTTTTCAGTTTGTTGACAATCCGATTGAATGTTTGTTGATTCATTGAATTGAAGAGGAAATAACAGAGGCGCATACGGTGGCAGAAGTTTCCAAACAATATGAGCGTTCAACACTGCAATCCACACTGGCGTTTTAACCATGTGCAAAACACAAATTTGCGCAACAAGGTGAAACGATATATATAAACATTATATATATATATATATATATATATATAAACATTATATGGATTGTTAACGTGTATGCATTTACATAAATTTACTGATGGATGAAAATTTAAATATTTAAATAGTATCTGGGTGGACCTCGCATGGTTGCTTATATGTTTATTTAGATATGCAGATTACATATGGCGTGTATACGTAAATATATATAGATGACTATTCTCGATTTATATAAGGTGTGAGAGAAACTGGAACGGTTGATTAGATGTTTATCTATATATGCTTTATATATATATATATATATATTGTGCAGGGACATATATATGAATGATTATATATATCCATATAAGATGCAGGGTGAACTCACATGGTTGCTTAAATTCTTATTCTGATATTTGCAATAAATACGTGAAAGAATATTTAGATTAGTATATAAGATGTGAGTGGAACAGACATGGTTGCTTATATGTTGATTTAGATATACATAATATATTTTGTGTGTAGACGTATACATAATTGAATATTTATATATAAGATGTGGGTATACATAAATATAAATAAGTAAAAACTAAAATTGAAATAAAAAATATTGCTGATATATTATATGCGAAATGTTATTCGTAGGAATCAATCTTTTTGCTTAGATATAATTTTATTTATATACATAGTTATGTATATGATTTGGAAACAGATAATTAAATGAAAAAAAAATTATACAGGATATGAGTATAAATGTTTACTTGGTTGAGATACGATACGTTAGTTTTTGGCTCCGTATTCGGTCTTTACCAAAGGATGGAATAATACTATGTTCTGTTAACAGTTTTACTAACCTCTCTATCTCTATAACCAATTGCACACATGATGAGTTTAGGTAAACCGGGAATTTAAGGGTTTCTGCAATATGATTAAAATAAAAATTTTTTTGATCCTTCTACGCATCTGGAACAGCAATTAAAAAATCAAGACATGTATATGAATCCATATGGTTTGCTTATACTTATTCCATGAATGTCACTTTAGTAGAGTACACATATATGTATATAGGTGGTTGTGTGTGGGAGGGATGACGTGGATTATTTTGTGTATAAATTTAAGTAAAAGAGAAAAGGTATGAAGACCGGATATTAGAGCAGACAATTTATTATTTTATTATTAATATTAATATTACAATAATAATAAAAATAAAATTAGAAGCAGAATTAATAGATATAGGATTTGTAAGAATAAAAGTAGCAGTAGCATTACTAGTTAATTTGTAGAAGTTTTAGTATTATTTTTTGTGTTAATCTTAAGAGTGATATCATTATTTGTTATGGCATTAGATGTGCAAAGGTTGGTTTTCTATTATTAGTAATAACAGTGGTTTTTGCAGTAAAATTAGAATAATTAGAATTAAAATTTTTACTAGTTTTAGTCATATTTTTTATTTTTATTATTTTAAGAAGTATATTAATAATAGAAAAATTAATAATTGTGTCATGAATTATTTTAGTAATTTATTTGTGTTAGCTTCATTGTTTGAAATAGTGAATTTTGCAATTGGGAAATTAATTTTGAAGCTTAATACACCTCAATAGAATTAATTTGGGCTTGCTTGTCGTTTTAATTGTTCGGTAATCTGGTAAACGAAGTAGCTCATCAATGGACTATAACTGACTGGGCTTTTCGTAAAAAAAGCATTGGATTTGCCAATTTTGTTAATTATGTTTACTCTCAAACACGGATTTCATTCATGTTTAATTTTATTTAAACTAACGTTAACCGGTGTATTTTCACGAGGATATATGAGAAAATTCAAAAAAATCTGCTTTATGTCTCAAATGTCCCAATAGTATTTGAACAATACTATTGGAGTTATATTTTCAATTTCTTCGAAATAATTTACCTTTTGTAATCAAAATCGAAATTAAAATTTCAAATAAACTGATAATTTGAAATATATTCACAAGTAAATTGTAATTTTACATTCGCTGAGACAAAAAAATTACCAATAATCATGTTTCTGATTGAAATATCTTCTATATAAGCATTTCTTGTGTAGGGCATAAGTTTCGACTTCGAGTTTCAGAATTGTCAGCGGACCTCCTGTTAATAAAAAAAAATTATCATTAAGTGACCAGAGATTGCTGATATCTGAAAAGTTTTGCTATATTTAAATTAGATGGTTAGAATCAGATAACTGTTTCACTTACAATGCTCCATTTGCGGCAACGCAAGTGATAAATAGATAGATATAGAGACGCAGTCAGAGAGGAAGATAGGTAGATATCAACTTCTATCCAAACACATGTGAAACTCCCTGCCTGGTGGTGCAAGATAGTTATGGGAGAACTATCGAGTTACAAAAGTTGAACAGGTGCTTAATTACTTACATATGTCATTATAAACTAAGAATTGTGTAGTGTAGAAAAGGCAATTCATGCAGTAGACCGGTTTCGTCCTTATTGGGAACTCATCATGTACTGGCCAGAATTTGCCGCGAACAGGACTCGAACCTGAGCACGTCTGCTTCGGAATCTGGTGCTCTAACCACTGAGCCTTCCTGCCGCACACTACACTACACACAATTTTCAGTTATATTATAAGTAATATAACTTAGTTAGTCTATTTTTCCTTTAGGTGGAGCTCATATGGCATCCATTTAGACCCAAAGTTCCAACTAACCATCTCCAATCTGTCAATTACTGAACAGACACCACACTATATGGGGAAGTGGTATTGAAATGAACATTTATATAATTAAACGAACATTGGTTGCGCGGGTGGTGATAACAATTATTATAATCAAGGTTGCGGTCTTGATATAAACACCTGACCTATTAATTACTTACATATGTCAGTATAAACTAAGACTTGTATAGTGTAGAAAAGGCAATTCATCCAGTAGACCGGTTTCGTCCCTATTGGGAACTCATCAAGTACTGGCCAGAATTTGCCGCGGACAGGATACGAACCTGGGCACGTCTGCTTCGGAATCTGGTGCTCTAACCACTGAGCTATCCTGCCGCACACTACACTACACACAATTTTAAGTTATATACTGACTAATATAACTTGGTTAGTCAATTTTTCCTTTAGGTGGA
>JAQBSW010013173.1:0-14719 GCA_029291075.1 Eudiplozoon nipponicum | reverse complement strand
ATATATATATATATATATTATATATATATATATATATATATATATATATATATTTCTGTGTATATATATTCATTTGTAGACATCTGGCAAGGAAATGAAGTAAAGATGGCTCTAAATTAAGAAAAAACGCATGATTAATTTTGCCGTTTTAAAATGTAATTTGTTTTTCACAGATTAATTTTTCTAAATCTTTAACTATAGCTATGTTATTTTAAAAAAATTGACTATTCCTATACAAATGACAAAAGTTAAACTATATTTTGTGTTACATATTTAACTGCATAAAATGTGATTTGCTTCGTTGCGTTAATGTTGCGCAAAGCACTTAGCGGTATAACAATCCTTTAGTTCGTATTTCTGACCACTCTAATGAGTCCCTGTCAAAAATGTTATTTCTCAGCTAATTGTTCTCTGAAACTAATGCATTTGCATAAAGGAAAAACTTTCCGACTATGATAGATCATTTTCCTACATTATACATTATCAGTGTAAAAGTAAATTTACTTCGGACTCTTGTCTAGGAAAATATTTACATTTTGCGGTATATGTATGAAAAGTACACACAGGAAAATGTAACCCGATGTAATTCGATGCCCATTACGATGTTGCACACATATGTGAGAAACTAATCTATCAACGCATCTACGTATTGGTTTTTGCGTTCCTAGTAACTAATAATTCAAACAGGGAATGACGGAGGAATCAAATTAACCACGATCAATATTACAAATTCCCGTTTACTCAGGCGCTTTGTGCTTTATGATGACACATTAGTAGGAGCTGGTTTAACCCATTTACCCAATATATACTTTGGAGAGGAATGTAGAAAAATTGGTTGGTACAATCTGCTACACGAAAGTGTAGACCTGCAGTAGTTTAGCTAATTGCATAAAGTCTTCGACAATGTGACTTCAAAGCCAACTCACAATATATAATATATATACTAAGCCTGTAAAGGACAAAAGACTACGGTTGTCGTGTAAGTGCGTGATATCAATACTGCTGCTGCAGAATATCAACATGGTAGCAACCCTATTGTTGCCAAATCGGTACAGAGAACCAACACATTATATTCAAAGTTCTGCTAAAATTTAAACAAAATTGTGAATTAAAACCATTTATGAACAACTGTTATTCTTGAAAATCCATACATTCTGGTCTTGATTTTTTGCTGTTCAATAGGAATTTTCATTGATTACAAATATTTACTTTTTATGTCTTCTCTAAACTATAGCCTGTGGATGATGACGGTGGATACCGCAATGGTATTGATCGTATATAGTTTTGCACTTTCCTACGAATTTTTCATTGCTTAAACCTATTTACTTTTTTAATTCTCCTCCAAACATTAGCCTGCAGGTGACGATGAGGGATACCGCAGTGGTGATGAAGTGCACATGGCCTGTCGACCGGGCTTCGAGGATGCCCAGAAACCGTCTGTACGTGCAGAGTGTGTGGGAAATCGTTGGCGAGGCGATGCTATTAATTGTCAAAGTAAGCAAGTACACAAGATATTTTTCAGATTATTTACAAATCAAGGTTTTAGTTAACGTGCAACATGAATGTAGATTTTCGAATGCGATGTGAGCTTCACGCATATCAAAAAAAACGAGAATCGGCATGGATTTGCTGATGTTAACATTTTTTTCCGGACGGTTAAATTCTTTTTTATTTTGAGTAATATTTTATCGCAAAAGTTTTGGGTTATAATATTTTTAGTCTAGATAAATTACGACAAATAAGTTTACTATATTAAAAAATTTAAAATATGTAATTGGCTATGATAGCGTAAATCGATAACCGTTTTAAACCATGAAAAGAAATAGAATATATTTGTTTATTATTGTTTTTATTATTATTTGTTTTCGTAAATATTATTCCGATTTAATTAGTCTATAATAATTCATTAGATAAATAAAAGACGAACCAAGAATTCCGTCCAGATGAAGTACTCTAAATACTGCAAGGCATCAACCAGTGGGGATTGAATAATTGAGAAAATTTCTTCAAAATGAAGATTATTTAATACCTTCATTTTTGGAGCCGAACAAACTGAAGAGAACCAGCTGAAGTGTTTTTGAAGATATTACCTGGCACTTGTTATACCCAACATAGCGTTTCCATCCAGTGCCTTCACCATTTTTCCGTATAGAACGACTTTCGATTTCGGAAACCTTTTTCAACAGGAAGCACATTCTACAAACAATTTAATGATTGTCAACTTGATTGTGGTACGTGCCTCTCGTTGAATAAGGCTTCTGAATCCACGACTGCAGCAGCAAACATCTTGTTGGGTACAAGTGCGAGGTTACTAACTTATTCCCTAGCGTGTAGCATGATTCGTTTGTTGAAGATATACACAATGTTGTCGTCATAACTGTGGGATCAACTGGTTTGTTCAATCCAAAGCAATATTAACGGCCACTTCTTGTTTAAGCGCGCAATATTTTTGAAGTATTTTAAAATTTATTTATTGAAATAATAATAGATTAACTTATTTACGTTACAATACGCCAGAAATGCATCCGTTCATTCGCATATATATATATATATATATATATATATATATATATATATATATATATATATATATATATATATATATATATATATATATATATATATGGATATATAGATATATCATTCGCACACATAAAAGCCAAGAATCTAAACTGTTGCTTAACTCGCAATCCATCAATAAGCGAATGAACAGATCTCCGACAGAACTTTGTTACACAACAGGAAAGAACCCTAAACGCAAACAAACAAACAAAACAAAATTCAAGATATAAATGTTAAAAACAAGATTATGGTATCTTTTGATGTTACATCTTTGTTTACAAATGTTCCAATTGATAAAACTATTGACATTATAGTCAAAGCGGTCTAACACGACATATTACCATCGCCGGTGCCAGGTCACACTCTACGCAAGCTTATCTTATTATGCCCGAAAAATGTACGGTTTCGTTTTAATGGAAGCATCTACAAACAGATTGATGGTGTGGCAATGGGAAGCCCCTTATCTCCAGTGTTGGCTGAGATTTTTCTAGGGCACCTAGAGAACACATCATTAAAGAGTGACATAAGTAAATGTGCACAATGTTTACGGTACGTGGATCATATATTACTTGTACTTAAGAACAGGTCGCATTCACAAACATTGCTTCAAAGTTTCAAAAAAGCAATTAAGAATATCGGCTTCACGTCAGAGCACGAGAAAGATGACTCTCTGCCTTTCCTAGATGTACTATTAAAGAAAGAAACTAATGGTAAATTAAACAGAACAATTTAACATAAACCAACATGGTCTGCACAGAATTTGCATTAAAGCAGTTTTGTGCCATTTCAATATAAATTATCAACAGTTCGTGGTTGCTTTTCAAGAATTGGCAGGTTGGTTATTCAAGATTCAAAAGAAAAGGAATATAATAAAGCAATCAACGATTCAATGTCTAATGGCTATTCCAGACAATTAATTGAATCAATTATTAAAAGGGGAATTAACAAAAACAGACGTATTATGGGTAAGAAAAGAAAACAGTCTACCTAAACATCCCATTTAAGGGGGATGCAGTTTCTCGAATGGCACAAAAGGAAGTTGAAGCAGCATTAACACGCACATTTAATGCAGCCAAACTACGAGTGTTATTTAGGGTAATACACTTGCCTTTACCAGCAATCAAAGAGAAACAGCCGTTAATGTCGATATCAAATATTATTTACCAATATACATGCGCAAGTTGTCGATCAACTTACGTAGGCCGATCGACCAGACGGTTAATTACTCGAATGAGAGAACATTGCAACTTAAACGCCTGTTTTAAATTAAATGGTGAATACACGTCTGCTATTGCGCAACACATCATCGAAACATCGCACGTATGTTCTCCAGACGTAGCATTCAAAGTAATTACTAAATGCAAAAACAAAAGGGAGCTGGCCACATACGAAGCCTTATGGATAAACAAATTGCAGCCGGATTTATGCAAGCAGAAGAAGCACGTACAAGCATTGAGCTTGAACTGGATGTGACGCACGCAATTTGATTGGTTTCCGTTTTTCACACTCTCTCTATGTTCACATATTTATATCTTGTTTTGCTTTCCAATTTATATATAAAGATATGTTCATTAGTAGATATTTGAGAAGACAATGCGAAAGAAACGTTTTTTTATCTGATAAAATTTCTTTTTGTTTTTGCACAGAGGAAGGGTACAATGAAATTATTAATTGTTCAGTAAGAAGAAAAGCACACAAAATTTATTTAATGAAAATAAATTTAATTGTGAATATTCTTGATAAGTTTTTGACAATACAACTTTTTGTACTTACACAATAATTGATTGCGCGGATGGTGGTAAAAATTATTTAAATCAAGTTTGCGAGCTTGAAGTAAACACCAATCTCATTGTATTTATACTTAGCGATATATATATATATACATATATATAAAATACTGAGTATGCTATGTTTTAAAATGACCGTGTAAAAGATTGTCCAGGCTTTATTATATAAATATATATATATATATATATATATATATATATATATATATATATATATTATATATATATATATCACTTGTGAGAATGATGCGCAATGATTGCGCATGTGGCGTTAGCAATTCTTTAAATAAAGTTTGCCAGCTTGTAATAAACACTAAGCCCATTGTGTTTAACCTATTTTCGAACTGACGGTAGTTTTGTTCTGTTGTTGGACGACTGGCGAAATAAAATAGGATTGGTGTTTACTTCAAGCTCGCGAACTTTATTTAAAGAATTGCTTGGCTTTTGTTTTGTTTGACTGTTAAATGTTAATATTTACGTCACAAGTTTTGGATATGTATGATATCTGGTCAGTTGTACAGTTTCAGATTGTGGAATTTCCGGGCAAGCCATACCGTACATTTAAGGTAATTTAGCACATTTTTCTGGTGAAAATTTTTATGCATTGTTGATTTGTTTGGATCTTAGTTTCCCGGGTGTTTGTGGTTAATCGTTATTTCACATATCCTGGTTCTTGCTTCCCGGAACATCTGTTTCTTGTCTGTTGTCTTGTCCTCCTGACATTTTTTTCATTTGTTGCTGAAAGTATATTCAGTGAACTGATTGCTAACTATACATCATACTTTCCTTGATTTCTGCCTAGTAAATTGCTATACTGTACTTATGAAACTTATGAACATTCAGCATTGGGACTTAGTAAGCCAAAAGTCCACAAGGCCAAGCAACCAATTCGAATATTCATAAACAAATATACTATTGAAGATACTTGTGAATTTACAGAATAACTGAAGAATAGGAACGTAGCCAAATAAACACTGGTCTCATTATTTGTGACATTGAAGTTTGCAAGCATCCCATTAACAAATACAAAGACGATTGTTTGCGACATTATCAAAGATGAATGAATTTATAAAATGAACATAAAAAGACATTAACTGTACCTGTACAGAAAACGTTTAATTTCCACAAATTGATGAGTAATTTTGTCAGTTTAGTGGTATTTCCAAGGGAAGTTCTGTAGCACCAATTCTAGCGAATGTGTACTTTTATTTCTCAATGCAGCGTTTTGCATACGCGGGTAATAGCTGTACACGGGCAGTTACACAAAGATCCGATATTTCACATTTTCCAATTTTGTTTTGTCTTTGATCGGGTTGACTCATTTTTACTTCAACTGGAAATGCGGTTCTATCACATCTTTGTTTACTGGCGACGTTTCGGTGCCTACTTTCCAGCACCATCATCAGGCAACACAACACTGATCACAATAGCAGATTTAAGCAAATGTGGTAACCTCGTTCCAAAACCATTCTATTTATATATATTTGACTCAACTCTATTTTAATCATAGGATTTGTCTCAGTAACTAAACTCAATATATAACTTTTTATAATTAGCAGACCAATCATTACCTCACCTATACATCATCTCATCTCGTATGCAGAATATTTTAGGGGAGAGAGACAGTATCGAACCTTTTGTTATTTGTTATAACTGTATTGCTACTATGTCACGGTAATCAAAATTTAAAAATGCTAAAACTAAAACCTTGACTATCATATACTGTATTTTATTTAAAGCCGGGAACTCTAATGTATACAATGGTGTGTGAGGTATTGCGCACATAGCAACAAATTAGTTCAAATATGGAGCAGCAAGTTACGTAGATGGATGGAGAGTGAATGTTATAGCGACGCTAAGGTGAACGATTAAAGAGAGAAAGATAGAGATAGTCTGGACAACTGACGTTTTTCAAAAAAAAACTAATCGTAAGCACAATGCGAAGTTAATCAACTATTGGAAATAATTGCATAAGAATATTTGCTCATATGACTAAAATAATTCATTATATCTATATACATATATAGATATAATACTCGAATTAATGTGTAATTTGAAATTTCTGTTTCACATTAATATTTGTTTTAATTAAACTACGTGTATAAAGCAGCAAGCATATGCGGTCTTACATTGTTGGTGATTACAGGCAGGTATATAAATCTAAAATTGCAGCTAATGTGAATAGCGTTTTCTTACATTGAATTCGTTGCTAGTTTTGTTTTCTTTTAAACTTAGATTTCCTATGAGATATCGAAAATGTAGTATCCTCCTAAATACAATTATATTGGCTATAGTATTTTCGATTTGTGCATATAATTCCTGTAACGAACTTTGTTCTCATTGATCGGTTTAGCTGCAACCCTTAAGTAAATTTAAAAATTTTCTTCTGATAATTTCTGAGTAACCATTTTATTACCTCTACTATTTATTGACGTTTTAGTCGTATGTGAGGTATTTACGGACACAGATGATCTACGCCTCCGTTTCATGACGAGATTTGGTTTGACATTACTGTATTTGCAGATTGCGCATTAGCTGGTTTGGCAATTGATGAAATTATTTAGTTAGAGATTTTGTGCATTTTATTTATTGTTATGCCATGCAAGTTTGGGGTTGATAAATTTGCTTTCTATGGTACAATTTGTGTTAGAAATTAGGTCGGTCATTTAAGGTGAAGTGTAACTGTTTTTAATTTCGTGTCAAGGATATTTTTGATGACTTTACTCTGCTCAAGATTTTTATGTTTTTCATGAGGATATTTATTAAATTGAAGCCTATTAACTAAGGATGACAGCTTAACAATAATGTTAGTGGCCTGCTTTTTCATTATTTTACCTTGAGTCTATACGTATATCTTATCTTAGAGTTTGTTTGTGGAATTTTGCAAGAATTTCCAATGTGCGCTCATTATGTTGGAATGTAATGCTGTTGTTGGTTTTGATTGCATTTTGTACTGTACTTACATTAATAATGTCGTCAAATATGGGAAGTTTCTCTTCAGGTATCAATATTTTTGGCGGAAGCGAAAATCATTGCGAACAAATATTTCAAATTGATTAATTTTGCTCTTGCATATTAAAGGAATATATGTTGAAAAAATTTATTGAATCGGATACTAATTATATGTTGATTAGAAGAAGAAAGCATCAGCACCAATGATGAGTTTTGTATGAAAAATTAAACTTAGATTTAAATTGTTTATCAGGATTTGCGCAATAAATGAATTTTTGATGACGACTAATGCTCGAGTGAATGGCACAAGGTTATTTTGCTTCGTTTTCTATGAGGCACTAAATAAGTCAGTGATTAAAATGGGCAGATAAAAAGTTTACTTATAAATTGGAAAAAAAATCAGTTCTCATGGTAAATTTAAATCAGTGCACCATTATCATTTAAGATATTTACATGAACACTAGAATTTTAAGTCTTCAACATATACCTGTAAAGGTTAATTTCATACTATTAGTAGTCATGCGGTTGGTTACGTGATATGATATAAGTTAAATAAATATTTTTATAAAATATAAAATAAATTAAGTGTTAGTTAAACAACGATTTGCTTTCCGTTTTAACGATAGTTCTACATATTCACAAAAAAATGCGTAACTATCATTAATTTATCAAAGATAACTTCTTTATTTAGTTCTGCACATTAAGTTTAATAAATTTTATACATTTGCACAAAAAAGCAGTGGCCAGTCAACCATAGCACTCTAGACCGGGACAAATTCAATTATATTTATCAAATAAATGGTTTATGCCAAGAACGCTAGGGTTACCTAAAACTGATGCCTATAAGACAGAAGAAATACCAAGGTAAATTTCACGCAATGCTAAGATTAATAGATACAAATCGCTTAACCGTTAAAATTGAAGAAAATTTATTTATAATCATACGTGTTTTTCAACTATTCGTACTACTTAATGAAATTAAAGTTGCCAAGTTTGTGTATATCAGTCGTGAATAAAAAAGCGTGTTTAAAGAACCTTTGTCATGTGCTTATATTAAAGGTTTTTTCTAGATATTTAAAATTTTTTCTTCTTAATTATATATATATATATATATATATATATATATATATATATATATATATATATATATATATGATTAAATCTGGAAGATTTAAATAAGAAGAGTTTGTTAAACATGGGTACGAATAATCATTTGTATGCATCATTTCCAGTGCGCGATTTTTGCGCAAACCTGCTTTTTCTACTTCTATACATCGGGCAGCAGGTTTTTTACCCACAGAGCTTAATATGCTGCTAAATCATTTATATTATTGCATTCGGTAATTATCTTAAAGGCCACAGCTGGAGAACATGTGCGCAAGTTGGCATTGATGTGTTGCGCAATTGCAGACGTGCATTCACTATTTGATTTAAAACAGGCGTTTAAGTTTCAACGTCATTCTACTCTTCATATTATCCGCCTGATCGATCTGCCTGCGTAAGATGATCGACAATTAACGCATGTTTATTTATAAATAGCGTTTGCGATCGATATTAACGACATTTTTCTGTTTAATTGCTATAAAATGCAAATGCTTTAACTTTAATAACAAGTATAAAGTATCTGCATTAAATGTGTATTTTATTGTCTTCGCATTCCATAATTATAATTTTATATTTTCAGTTTTGGCACATTAAATTTAAATAAGGCTGGAGAAATATTTCACGTTTAAGAGGTCCTAAATTATCTTTTACGTTACCAAGTATGCTGTTCAACGTAAATATATTTCGGTTTGTCTTATTGAAAATCATGTGTTCGATATTTTAATACCACAGATTTTGGCATAATTTACAATTCAATTTTGCAGACCAATTCTAAAAATGAATGCTCAGATAATAAATAAGTTTAGTCCAGTTTATAGGAAACACATAAAACATATTATACATAAAAACTTGTCAATTATCTGGGCTCTTTCTCTCCACAACTATTTTCTTGATGCAGGTGCACGGTTTCTCGAGGCATTATTTCCAATACTCCAAGGTCATTCTTTAGTCGACTTAAATCAATTGAAATATTTCGCTTACTCATCGTTTTTTACTTTCATATGCCCTATTTAATCAAAAATACCTGTCGAGTATATAAATATGATTTAATCAAAATTTAGTATAATCATTTGAACGGTTGTGAGAAGTCTAATGAATGTAAATTAAAATGAGTTTGAAGGTGCTCTGTTAGGAAAATGCTAACTACATTTGAGCAAGAATATAATTGTTTCCGATCTTCTGGCATTATTATTTCTATAAGGCAAATTCAAATCTATTACATAATCGTCAGCTAACAAGTTTATAAATAAATCGTTTAAGATTTAGATCATATTTTATAACAGTATTCAGATTCCAATGATTAGAAAATTAGACGGTATAAAACGTGATAAGAGCAAACATAAGAGACATTCGTACATATAGAAAAGTCTAGATTTAGAGATAAATACGACACAAAAGACGAATTTGAATAGATAATGTTATTTTTCAAATGTGTTATCCGACGATCATATAATCGAATCAAATAAGCTCTATTTAACGATTTTTGTCTGATTCGATATGCCACAATATTATTTTTGCTGGAGTGCAGCTCAAAATGTCCTAAATGGAAAATTAAGCTTTAGCCTGAGAGTCAAACCTGTGCCAAAAAAAATGCCACAATTAGAATATTTACCAGAAAATTACAAAATAACATTTAAATTAAATACAGTTATTATATCGAGGAGCATTAATATGATAATTGTTAAGGCAGGTATTTAAAATCATAATGTAGTCTTATAAAAGATATTGATAACATATTATACCAGTTGTAGATATCCTAATCTCGCAGACGCAAATGGAAAAAACAAATCGCAAATATTTAAGAACAAGGAGTTTTTGATACTGAAAATATAATACTTATTAAATCAAGGTTGCGAATTTGATGAAAAACGAAGTCCCATTATACGCAAACATTTGTCAATATGAACAAGGATTGTATAGAATAGTTAAGGCAATTCATCCAGTGGACCGGTGTCGTTCTTTTTTGGAACTCTTCACTTGCTGTCCAGAATTTGCCATGTACACGGCTGAAGCTTGCGGACGTCTTTTTCGGAATCTGTCACTCTAACGAAATATATCACTCCGCCATCCAGTGTTTAGAACAACAGATTCCGAAGCAAATGTGCCCATGTTTGAGCCCTGTCCGCTGAACATTCTGCACAGTAAGTGAAGAGTTCCCAATAAGGACGAAACTGGTCTCCTGGATAAATAGCCTATTCTACACTAAATATTTCTTAATTTTATTGTCAAATTTAATTAATAAGCGTTACTGGAATTTATATCGATTTCGCAACCTTGAATTACATAACTGTTATCATTATTTGCGTAATCAATTTTTGTTTAAATACATAATATGTTTTTCAAGCATATCCTCCGATCTTTACATAATGACCACGGGTTCAAACCAAAACTATTGATAGAGAAAAATAAGAATATAAACTAAAAAAATAAAAAAGAAAAAATAGTGTCTGGTTTTATAACAGAATACGGTCATTTTGGTTGATTCAGCACATGACTAAAGCATTTCGCAGAAATCACATTTCATAATAATGATGATAACCTTTATTTATGTTGAATAAATAGTTCTATTAACAAACAAAATTGATTTAATAAAAAGGTAATTGTCAAATCCAAATTCTTTAAAAATTGAGTGCAATATTTAAATTTAATCAATTGCTATTTTATCAGATAATATCAGATTCAGAAATAGCCTTCTGCCGAACCGTTTCTTTCGTTTTATTTAGTTGATCGAATTAGTTTGACTTCCATAAATGACTTTTAATCAAGTATATATGTTTGGAATGAGTTGAACATAACGCGCATTTTATTATACTTAATTGCAGAATTAATACGGCGTTTACTGAGAAACTGCTCAAAATAACTACAGAAATTTCGCTATCTCCATATTGCTATTTTCTCTCTATAGATAATCAAAATGAACCAAGATTAACTTAATAATATTAATATTTGTTTTGCATTGGGGTAGTGGGAATTTAAATTTATTCCAATTTGAGTATTTGAGTCGAGTATGGATCCACAATCAAGCCAGCTACATACTATTGCAAAACTAGTGACAGACACACAAACTGACTCATGTAGTTTTCATCCTTATAACGAGAGACCATCAAGGGAACCTGATTAAGGAGCCAACCGCTTAAGCGTTAATTTAAAGTCCTCAAACGGAAGTGCGCAGGCAATTCAATTAATATTTGTTAAGATTATTGTGAATATGTTTTGGTAGTTTTTCTGAGCTATTGGTCTAGAAGTTTATTTAACATGTTAAAATACATTTCTTTTCTGTTTTTTTTCATTAAAATAATGAATGATTCTTCTTATTAAAATTTTGCTTTAAGTTATACTGCTAGAGGTAACCATTACTGCCAAACGGAAAATATATTAAATAGGATTTTTCGAACTTTGTTACATGGAGATTTATCTATAGCGTAAATAAAGCATCAATGGAAAAATTATTGGGAAATTTTTTTAGGATTTCACTGCACGGAATTTATGTTTTTGGCATATAATTCCGCTTAATTCCGTATGATTATCAAGTCTGTTATAAATTTCATATACCATCGATTTCTAACTATTGGTAATTGTGCAATAACCAGATAAAAAAGATCGTTAAATTTAAAGAAAATATTGGATAGTTATATTCAACTGTTGACATAGGATGTGTTTTTAAATGAGAAAAACATTTTAATACAATAACTATATCTTTTCATCTTTATCAAACGTGTGACTAGAGGTCACTTAAGATATGATGGGATGCCATATAGGCTCCACCTAAACGAAAGGCTAGACAAGAAATAATAGTTAGTGTATTGTATAATATCGTCTGCACTGAGCGGCATGGTGGCTTAGTATTTAAACCACCAGATTCCGAAGAAGACGTGCCCAGGTTCGAGCCCTGTCCGCAGCAAATTCTGGACAGTACGTGATGTGTTGCCAATAAAAACGAAACTTGAATTATTGAATGAATTGCCTTTTCTACACTATACAATGATGAGATTATACTGAAAAATTTGCATTCTTCTTTCAAAATCATATGATTTTGTTTCTTTGGCTTCAATTAGCGTTCACTAACAGTCCTTTTATGAGCTATCACTTCTACATGACACAATGTTTACTGGCAATTGTATGCAAATAATTAGTCTTTTGTTTATATCAAGATTCAACAATTATTTTAGTAATTTGACCAGTTATTAACTTCGAGTAGTTGAGAATCAGCGAAAGTCAAACGCGTGACATTGTCAATTTGCTGTTCTGTCGATGAAGATGAAAAGTCGATTCGTCGTTCAGAAGTTTTTTGATTTAATTCTACCGGTTAAAGGTTTAATGGCATTTAATTTAATAATAACGCAAAGTAGATTTAAATAATTTAAATTCTTACCCCTAAAAATATCAATGCCTATTCAATAAACTTTTATTCGTCAATAATTAAAACTTCAAAAAATAACGCGAATTTCTCAAGTTTGAAAGCATAATCAGTACAATCCTTATTTTCATACACTTATGCAAAATTATTAAAATTATCACCATTTTGAGTTTCAGAGAAAGAAATGGGATTCCAATTGAATTTATCTGAAATGTTTCTAAAATAAAATATCTGAATGAGATGGATCATTGAAAGACATGAAATAATAATTATTTATATTTTACGCTAAATGCTTTTGAGCATTATTGTAATCAGACATAAAATTGAAGTGGCTTAAATTCACACAAAATCTCCAATATTTATTTTATAATTGCCATATTCTCAATGTCTAATATATGATTGCGTTTTATTTTAGTTTATATATAAATAAAATATGTAAACGTATTCCTAGACAGTGGTCTTTGTTGACATTGATGACTAAATAAACAACGAACACACGTTTAATGAATAAATTAGTTTTAAAAAATTAAATTCAATTTAATTTCTTCTTTTCGAATTATATATGATTTAAATCATGCTAGAAAAATAAAATATTAATTTCACGATATCAGAGTTTAAAATGTTCAATGAAAGTTTTATTTCGGTCCTGCAGGACAATTTTCATTTAATAAAATTATTTCAAAGCGAATATTCGGAACATGTAAAAGAGAAACCAATTTTTCTTTTAAATTAAATAATGAGAAGTTGTACAAAAATTTAATCATTGTTCCATTGTTACTAACGATGCAAATATACTGACTAGTCACTTCTTAGTAAGAATGAGAAAATTTGATCCGATATCTAACTAAAGAAAAATTATTTAAACGTGAAAATATCTACGAAAAATAATTTAAAAACAAAATCTAACTTTTACAATTTATAAAATCATGTTTTAGAGCTTGATTTAAAAAACCTATACCAAATTATATAACCAGTCGTAGGACAACATAGAAAAACTACCGACAGTTACCACGACCCGCGCAATCAATTATTTATAATTGTGCTACCTATAAATATATATATATATATATGTATGTACATATATATATATATATATACTATATATATATATATGTATATATATATATATATATATATGTGTGTGTGTGTGTGCGTGTGTATGGCCAAAGAAGCAAAGACTAATGTACGTGACTGCTTAGAATATTTGTAGCCAACATTACCAGTCAAGTACGATGTATGTGAGACAACTAGATGTGATAGCCGCATTTCTAATTTAGCCTTCCAAATATATGCTATGCGAGTTGATCCTCGCTATTCAGTTGGCCGTCGTACTCTGATGATGATCATGGAAGCTCAAAACACGTCAGTACGTGTGATAAAATACTGTTTGTTGCGAAGAACTAATATATATGCAAGTATGTATTAGGTGTTGCGAACCTAGTAACAAATTAGTTCAGTTGTGACCAGAAGGATAAACCAAAGGCAGCATGAACGGAAAGTATAATCTCATGCACATTCGTTTCGTGCTTACTGGCGACTCATCAGTAGGAGCCGGTATTACGCCCTTTAACCACTATATATTTGGTAGAAGAATGTGGAATAATAGGACGGTACAATCTCCTAGACGAATGTGTAAACCTGTAATAGTGAAGCTAACATCATCTAAAGTCAACGACAATGCGACTTCAATGCTAACTCACACTATATAATATATATACCGAGTCTGTAAAGGATACTAACACTATGGCTATTGTGTTAGTAACTGATACCATTTTTGAAATCGATGAGTACCGGATACTAACACTATGGTTTCCGAGTCGGTACATGATACCAACCTGATGGATATAAATTTATGCTATAGTTCACCGAAATTGAGAATTACAACAATTTCCGAACACCTGTTACTCCAGTTAAACCATACACTCTGGCCTTCATCGATATCAGTTATCACATTTCG
>JAQBSW010013172.1:0-14719 GCA_029291075.1 Eudiplozoon nipponicum | reverse complement strand
TATGCAGTCACGAACATTAACTGTTTTCAGCTTTCGCCACATATACATATATAGGCAGTACAATTTAAGAATAATTGATAGCGTGGGTGGTGATAATAATTATTTAAATCAAGTTTGCGAGCTTGAAGTAAACACCAATCCCATTGTATTGAACCAGTCGTCGAACAACATAACAAAAACTACCGCCAGCTGCAACGCACTGACATTTCCAGTCAAGTTCAATGTATGCAAGACTGCTAGAGGTGAGAGCCGCATATCTAAATTTGATTTCTATATAAATTCAATGCGTTTTGATCCTCGATAGTCAGTTTGCCGTCGTACTCTGATGATGATCATGGAAGGTCGAAACGCGTCAGTGCGTTGCAGCTGGCGGTAGTTTTGTTATGTTGTTCGACGACTGGTTAAATACAATGGGATTGGTGTTTACTTCAAGCACGCAAACTTGATTTAAAAGAATTGTTACCACCACCCGCGCAAACAATTATTGTTAAATTGTATTGCCTATATATGTATATGTGGCGAAAGCTACAAACAGTTAATGTTCGTGACTGCATAGAAATTGTGCAGCCGACATTTACAGTCAAGTTCAATGTATGCGAGACTGCAAGAGGTGAGAGCCGCATATCTAAATATGATTTCTATATATATTCATTGCGGTTTGATCCTCGATAGTCAGTTTGCCGTCGTACTCTGATGATGATCAAGGAAGGTCGAAACGCGTCAGTGCGTTGCGGCTGGCGGTAGTTTTGTTGTTGTTCGGCGACTGGTTAAATACAATGGGATTGGTGTTTACTTCAAGCTTGCAAACTTGATTTACAGAAATGTATATATAATAAGATTCGTGGTTACAACAAAATCGCCCCTTGACATAAATAGTTATTATCTCTGTCCGCGCAATTAACGATTGTTTAAGCTCATAAATAATCAATTAAACTCCATGTCCACTGGCAACGTGATGTCATTGTTTATTGACAGATTAGGGGTGGTTATTTGCGCATATAGGTCTAAATAAATGCAACATAGTCGCCCAATAAAGATAAAGTTAACCAAGGAGCACTAGTTAGTATATGACTGAAAATTGTGCGCAGTGTGTGGCAGTGTGGCTCCATGGTTAGAGACACAAAGTTCGAAGCAGCCGTTCTCTGATTCGTGCCTTGTTCGCGGGATATTCTTTACAGTGCTTGTAAAGTTCCCAAAAGGAACAGATCCAGTCTACTAGATGAATTGAATTTTTTCTACATAATAAAATGCTTTGTTTTACTGACAATATATATATATATATATATATATATATATTTCAATTGCCTTCAAATATTACACAGTATATTTCTAATTAGGAAGAAAAAATACATTATTCACAAAGTGGGAAATGGCCATTTATTTCGAGATTACTTAACTTCACTTTACACTCTTTCATTTATAAACATTCTGGATTTGCATTTGATTATGTAAGTGGCAACAAATCTAACATGGGTTTACTTCTATGTCTTGTTTGGGATGATTAGTTAGTGTGTATACGTATCTGTCATGGTGTGTGCCTGTTTAGGAAGAACAACATTAATATCAATATGGGTAATTTACCTGATTTTCGGATTGCGTACCGAAATGTTTGAATCCACTGTCATCATGATTTCCCCAGATATTTCGATATCCATGTATGGATATCTTTTTCAATGGGACGCACATCACACACTTATTTGAAAATCAATATGTCAAGTGGAAATATTAGTTTAAACTGCCACATTTATAATTGTTGTTAGATCTCTTAAGCATAACTTGCTTTTTTTTTTAAAAAATTTTAAATGCTTGGTAAGTGTATATCAAATTGGTTTGTGTATATGTCTGCATGTATACATTTTTCGCAATGAGATTACAGTGATTTAATAACAATTACTGGCAACTCATTAGATAAGCGTACGTATGGATAATGGCCATTTATTTCGAAACTAATGAGCTTCATTTCGCAATCTTATATTTATATATATCCTTGGTGGGCAAGTGCGCACTCTACAACAGGTGTGTAGATGGTATTTTATTGTTCATCCCAGATGCAGCAGACCCATCCAAAATCCTCAAGCAAGCTAAAGGAGCCGATCCAGACATTAAACTCACCCATAAGGTAGAGAAATACAATAGTTTTCCCTTCCTTGACATTAAACTCACTCAAGAAGAAAATGGGGATTTGACACTGACAATACATATCAAATCCACTTCCACCAGGAAATAAATTCATTAAAACAGCAGTGTAACAAAATCCAACAAAAGAAACTTAGTTAACAACATAGTAAACAGAATCAGGAAGATTTGCTCTGAACACAAGAAGAAGAACTGGGCAACCTGAGCGGTTCATTGGGGTCAACATCAGAATATCATCAAGAAGTTTTTCCCAAACTTATCATTTAGAGGCGACGTACCGGCCTCAATAATTGCATGGCGGCTAAATAGAATAACTAATAAGACTTTTCCTTGTGTTAAAGTGAATATCACATTTAGCACACAGAGAAGCATGAGGTTGAACGCCAAAGATCAATTGCCAATTCTCTCCAAATCATTCATAGTCTACAAATTATCATGTATGTGCGGTACCATATGTATTTGACGTACGAAGAAGCTAATGTTTAAAAGAATCCATCAATATATACCGCAGAAATTGATTAAAAAAGGCTTGGCACCATCAGGAAAATCACCTCTTTCTGTTCATATATTGGAAACGAAGCACCAATTCAATTTGACAAATTCACTATTGCAGGTTTACACATTCGTCTAGGAGATTGTACGGTCCTATTATCCCACATTCTTCGCCCAAATATATAGTGGTTAAAGGGCGTAATACCGGCTCTAACTGATGAGTCGCCAGTAAGCATGAACCGAATGTGCATGAGATTATACTTCCCTTTCATGCTGTCTTTGGTTTATCTTTCTGGTCACAACTGAACTAATTCGTTACTAGGTTCGCAACACCTAATACATACTTGCAAATTTATTAGTTCTCCGCAACAAACAGTTTTTAAATGTAATATATTGAATTAAATGATGTCATGCTCACCGCGAAATGTGATAACTTATATCGATCATGGCCAGAGTGTATGAATTTACTGGAGTAAGAGGTGTTCAGAAATTGTTGTAACTCTCAATTTCGGTGAACTATAGCATAACTTGATATCCATCAGGTTGGTACCATGTACCGACTCGGAAACCATAGTTTTAATACCATGTATCTTTTCGGTACATTAATGTTGGTAGCGGTTACTAACACAACAGCTATGGTGTTAGTATCCTTTACAGACTCGGTATATATATTATATAGTGGGAGTTAGCGTTGAAGTCGCATTGTCGTAGACTTTATATGATGTTAGCTTCACTATTGCAGGTTTACACATTCGTCTAGGAGATTGTACGACGTTACATCGGAAAATGGTATTGAAATAAACATTTATATAATTAAACGAACATTGGTTGCGCAGACGGTGATAACAATTAATTTTAATCGAGGTTGCGATCTTGATATAAAAACCTGACCCACTATTTACAGACATTTGTCAGTGTAAACTTAGTGTTGCATAGTGTGAAAAAGTTAATTCATTCAGTAGACCGATTTCGTCCTTATTGGGAATTCACCTCATGCTGTCCTGAATTTGCCACGGTCAGGGCTCGAGCCTGGGTCCGCCTACTTCCGAATCTGATGCTCTAACCACTGAGCCACACTGTCGTACACTATGCACAATTTTCAGTCATACAATAACTAATTCTTTAAATCCAGTTTGCGAGCTTGAAGTAAACAGCAATCCCATTTTATTTAACCAGTCTTCGAACTACATACCAAAACTAACTTATGTGTTTGGTCAGCTTTTTCTTTAGGTAGAGCTTATATAGTATCCCTTTAGCTCTAACGTTCCAACTAACCATCTAAACTCTGTCATTTTAAAACAGATACCACGTTACTTTGGGAAATGGTATTGAAATGAACATTTATATAATTAAACTAACATTGGATGCGCGGAAGTTGACAACAATTACTTTTAAATAGGACCAGAATGATAAACCAAAATCAGCATGAACGAAAGGTATAATCATGCGTGAATATGCGTTTCGTAATTACTGAACACTCATCAGTAGCAGCCGGCACTACGCGCTATACCCACTATATCTGCTCGAAATGTAGGAAAGCTGGACAGTACAATCTCCCATAATAATGTGTAAACCTGCAGTAGGGGAGCTAATTTCATAAAAGTCTTCGGCAATTCGACCTAAAAGCTAACTATAAACTGAGCCTGGATATGGTACTAACAATGTGGTTTCGGAGTCGGTATATGGTATCAAAAAAATTGATTTCAAGTTAGTCATAATTGCATAAAAAATTGAAAAACACAACTACTTGTGTGCACCCGTTGCTCAAATAAATGTACGACCACGGCAACCATAATGTTGATAAACTTTATAGGCTTCATACCTATTATAATTAATGAGTTGAATCCGAAGTCTCATTTTCGAAGGGTTTATATGAACGTAGCTCCATTACGGCTTAGATACACATTCATGCACGAGATTGAAGCGCTTAAATTTCCCACATTTCTTGACTAAATATAAATTTAGTATAAGTTGTAGTACCGGCTTCAGCTGATGTAAATTATAATGAGCCTTTTTTAATATGTATATATATATATATATCATCATCATCATCATCATCATCAACAACAACAACAACAACATTATCATCATCATCATCATAAATATTTCATCATCATCATCATCGCCATCATATCCATCATGTTGGTACCATGTACCGACTCGGAAACCATAGTTCGCAACACCTAATACATACTTGCATATATATATTAGTTCTCCGCAACAAACAGTATTTAACTGTTATAATCCCATCGTAGTTAAACTGTCGCACAACATTGCAAAACATGTCAGTCACAAGTTCAGATGAATTGCGATTTTCGATGATCATCAACAGTGCACGACAGCAAACTTACTAAAGAGGATAAAAACGCAAAGCATAGTTAAGGAGAGGCAAATTAATCATGCGGCTCTTACCCCAAATAATTTCACATATTTTGTGCTTGACTGAAAATATCGGATGCGTGATTTCCAAGCAGTCACGCACATTGAATTTTGGCAAATTTCGTCACATATACAGAAAATTTTATTTAACAACCACTGATTGCGTGGATGGTAATAATAATTATTTTCATCAAGTTTGCAAACTTTCTAAAAACCCCAATGAAATAGTTTTCAACCAATCACACAACATTAAAAAACAACCTGTCAGTCACAAGAACAATTCGCATAATCAAAGATTGTTTATTTATATTACCCATATATATATATATATGAGGAAAACTGCACTGCACTGTAAATGTCCGTCCCTGAAAAAAATTGTGCAATGAACTTTTCCATTCCAGCACGATAAATGTGAAATTATCAGGGGCTAGTGCCGAATATTTAACTTTTCTTCTCTTATATACGTATTGCGGCTTGAATCTCGCGAGTCAATTTGCCGTCGTGTTTTGATTTTCATCATGGAAGGTCGAAATGCGTCATTGCGTGTGAGTGACGGTAGTTTTTCTATTTTGCGACTGGTTAAATAAAATAGAATTTGTGCTTATATCAAGCTCGCTAACTTGATTTAAATGATTATAACCACCAAACACGCAAACAATGATTGTTTAATTATAATACACAAATCACACCAACTGTCAGCTCCAACAGATTTTCCGTTCTCTAGTTCTTATGATATAAAGTTGTGATTTTGATTTTCTCTCGTGTCTACATATTTTATATAGACAATAATTATGCCTACTCGTGTGTTAATAATTATGTTTTTAAGCGTAATTTTTATTTAAATACACGCGAAACTTTAACAAAACATATAAAAATTGGATCACTTATGAAATATTGAATATGCATAAATCTGTGTCTGCGAAAACAAAGTATTTTTCTCATAGACTACAGATATTAAATGAACTAGTAAATGCTTTTATGTCATATAACCAATACAATGAATGTGTCTCAGAATCACATATAGACAAATATATTCTTTTAATCGGAAGAAAAATCACATTCTTTAACTAAGTCGATATTAGCGGATTTTTTCCAGAATAAATAATTCCACATTACAATCACTCTTTTAAATGAAATATTGGATTTTATTTGCAAACTTGGATGACAATTAGACACTTTCATAATTTTTTGGTTCTTGTTGGTTGAGGGCATTGTACATCATACAGAGGTAAAAATTTTTTCGATATATATTATTCACTAAAAAAGATGACAAATTCAATTATTAAACTACATTTGTTTCATACTTAAGGGGCACTCTTAATTAGTTATTGGAGAATCAGTGCACGGTCAAATGCGACTCAAGAAAAAAGTTGGTACATAACTGTGATTGTATGCATTGCACAGTTTCAGTGGCGTTCAGGCTGAGCTGCGACTCTACACCAAATTGACTCTGGTTTAATATACAGCTGAGCCATTTTATGGTAACTTGACTAGACCAGATTGGTAAAGAATTATTTTATTTGAATTTGGACCAAATATGTATAGTAAAAGATGATGACACACAAATAAATAAACATTGGTTGCGCGGACGGTGAGTACAATTCTTTAAATCAAATTTGCGATCTAGAAATAAGCACTAATCCCATTGTATTTAATCATTCGTCGAACAACGTTGACTTTCTATTGCTATAATCAAGGTTGCGATCTTGATATAAGCACCTGACCCAGTAATTACTTAAATTTTGTCAGTATAAACTAAGAATTTTATTTTGTGGAAAAGGCAACTCATCCAATAGACCGATTTCGTCCTTATTAGGAACTCATTAATAAATGGCCAGAATTTGCCGCGGACAGGGCTCGAGCCTGAGCATGTTCGCTTCGCAGTCTTGGAGCTCTAACCACTGAGCCACCTTACTGCACACTACACACAATATGCTAACTTGGTTAGTCTATCTTTATTACTTTAGTTGGAGCTCATATGACATCCATTTAGACCCAAAGTTACAACTAACCATCCACAATCTGTCATTACTGAACAGACACCACACTACATGAGGAAGTGGTATTGAAATGAACATTTATATAATTAAACATTTACTATGTCTGCCATGCGAGCGAACCGTCCTACTTAAAATTCCAGACTTATCACCTATTTTTTAATTGTAGTAACGAAGCGTATAAAATACATCTTAGTTTACGGCATGACGCTTAGCATTGTTGGCAACAAATAGTAAATTGCACATAGATTTAAAGTAGGAAAATATTTACCAGCAAGCTGATTATCCCGACCCCATCCCGCCAGTATGCTTCATTTTCCTCTGGCTTTTAACATGCACGCGTTCGCTGAATCAGATGGAAAATATTTATACAGTAGCATTGTCTCTGAAACAATAATAACTGTAATGCATATATGCTGTACGCGACCGGTCTACTAAATTATTCTCCTTGGCTATGTATACTGTATGGATATGTTTGAGTAACAGGTGTTCAAATATAGTTGTAATTCTCAATTTTGGTGAACTTTAGCATACATTGAAATCCATCATGTTAACACTATGTACCTTTCGGTAATATAATGTTGGTATCTGTCATTGGCACAATAGCCATAGTGTTGGTACCTTTTACAGACTTGGTATATATATATATATATATATATATATATATATATATATATATATATATATCATATATAGTGAGATGACCTTAAAGTCGCATTGTCGAAGACTTTATATGAAGTTACCTTCACAACTGCAGGTTTACAAATTTGTATATAAGAGCGTAACTTCCTATTTTCCTACCTTCCTCACCAAAATATATAGTGGGTAAAGGGCGTAATAACGGCTCCTACTGATGTTTCGCTAGACAGCACGAAACGAACGTGCACGAGATTATACTTTCTGTTCATGTTTTTTTGATTTATCCTTCTGGTTAAGTTTGAATTGATTTGTTACTATATGTGCAACACCTAATACACAATTGCATATATTTAAGTTCTCGCAAAAAACAGTATCTAACAGTAGTTTCTATCTTTACCTGATCTGCGTTTTGACTAACGCAGCTTTCATTGTTCCAGTAAATTTCTTTTTTCATAATATTTCGATCTACATTACCGTAGATCTTCATCAGATGCATTTCACGAAACAAATGAAGCAAATGTGTTATTTCCTCTAGTTTCGTGAAATGCATCTGATGAAGATCTACGGTAATGTAGATCGAAATATTATGAAAAAAAGAAATTTACTGGAACAATGAAAGCTGCGTTAGTCAAAACGCAGATCAGGTAATTTCAATTAATTCAGTACCGCACAAAAAACATTCCTTCAGTAGTTTCTATCTTGTTTGATAGACGTTTTTTTATCTGGATACCAAGTTGCAGCTGCGTATTCTAAGATTGAACTAATCCAAATAATATAGGTTTCTAGATGTGTACCATTTGAGAATAGATATCTCAGTATTAACTCTCATCTATTCTTCGTACAGTCAACTAATAATTCAATATGCCTCTCAGCAGAAGCTTAACTGGAAAATGATTATGCGTGAACCCTTAATATTATGTAGAGGTTTGATTGCAAAAATTTTATTATTTATGGCGTCAGGAAGATAAATATTATTAAATTTATTTGTACGACTAATTTTAACCTCAGACATTTTTTTATATTTTCAAAACTAGTTTTATTAAATATCTAGTCAAATCATTAATAACTAATATAATATTATTCTTCGAAAAATCACTGTTCTAGAATCGATTCAGTTTGCAAATTTTAGATAATCACCATATTTGCAGACTTGACCGTTGGTAATCACATTTTGCACAATTGCAAATATAATTTTAAATAATATCAGGGCCAAGCTCCAACCTTGGAAAACTCCGGTTTTAACGCTTAACAATTTAGATTGAGTATTATTATTTTGATCAATCATAGACCTATTTTATAGGTAAACTTTTAATCGCCTAAATATAACCGGACTAAACACTTATGCCCTTATTGCATCCATAATATAATTAAAAAAGATGGAATCAAACTCGTTCGAGATATCAATGAAGACCTTAAGCATATCCATATTGTTCTCATCAAAATTTAAAATACAATTCAGAGAGATCGGGAAATTCGTGATAGTTGAGCTCCATTTCACACTTCCACGCTGACTTGATCAATGCTTAATGGAAGAATGGAGACGAGATGAATTAGTATTAATCGTTCAATTATCTTCAAATATGAACAAATGGTTTACATTAATTTATAAACATTGACTATAAGAAGTTGTTACAACTTCCCCTGGTAGCACGGTGTCTGTTCTATAATGACAAATTGGGTGTGACTAGGTGGAACTTCAGGTCAAATGTGATGCCATATAGGCTCCATTTAGATTATAGGCTAACCATGAAACACTAGTTAGTGTATAAATTAAAATTCCTGGTACAAGTGCTAAAATTGAAATCATTTAAATACATAGTGCCCTTTCGATGTACAAAATGCAAAAGAAATTCTATCAGATACAGGAACCGCTTCTTTCTCAATTATCTACAAATGAACATTTCTTTATACATAAATTGGAAGTTCAAATAAAATAGAATAATGTAAACATGGAAAGAATATTAAATAAGAGGACAACAAATCAATTGCGCTCATCCTCTTCAATTCGATCTCAATGCCCGAACATGCTTCTTCTGCCTGCTGTAGTATGTTTATTCATAAAGTTTCTTATGCGGCTAACGCATTTCTATAATTACATTTTGTAATTATCCTTAATCTCACATCTATAGAACGCATATGTGAGGTTCCAACTATGTTGAATCTCCGTGATTTGCGTTCACGGGTTGTCGTTTTGCACTATCACTTTCACAAAGATCCGATTGATCCCCATTTCCAAATATGCATCTGCTTTGTTTACGATCAGGTTGGGTGCTTATTAGTCCCTTTCTAACGAAGGCTTTAACATCGTTCATTCTAGCCACTGGAAGTGAAGTATGATCTAATAAATGTGTTGCGAAATTGCAGAAGTGTATTCACCAATTTATTTACAATGTTCTCTCATTCCAGTAATTAACTGTATGGTCGATCGGAATACGTAAGTTGATCAACAACTTGCGCATGCATATTGGCAAATAATATTTGATATCGACTATAACGGTTGTTTCTCTTTGATTGCTGGTAAAGGCAAGTGTTTTACTTTAATTAACACGCATTGTTTAGCTGCATTAAATGTGCATGTTAATGCCTCTTCAACTTTATTTTGTGCTATGACAGAAACTGCATCCCCTTTAAATGGAAAGTTAAGGTATATTATTGTATTTATTGGTCCGAAATACGCCTGTTTCTGTTGAACTCCGCTTTTAATAATTGACTCAATTAATTAACTATGATAGCCATTAGACATTAAATCGTTTTTTGCTTTAGAATAGTCGCTGCCTTTTGAATCTAGACTAACCAAATGTTTATTTATTTATTTTGGAAAGGGCACGAAACTGCTACAATGCAAATACTGTGTAGACCACTTTGGTCTATCGAATTTATTTTTATTGAATTTACAATTAGTATCTCTTTTTATTAGTACATCTAATAAAAGAAGATTATAAAATTTCTCGCGCTCTGACGTCAAACTGATATTCTTATGCGCCTTGGTAAAACATTGAAGCGATGTTTGTGATTGCGACCCGTTTTTTATGGACAAGGAAAATATCATGCATGTACCGTATGTATTGAGCACATTTATTTCTGTCACTCCTTAATGATGAAGTCTCCAGGTGGCTTAGGAAAATCTTAAAACAAAATTGAAGATAGGGGCTCCTCATTGGCGCAATACTAGTTTGTTTATAACTGCTCCCATTAAAACGAAACTGTAATTCTTTTGCGCATAATAAGTTAAGCTTGTGTATGGTGTGACCTGGCTTCTGTTCCACTGCTTGGACTATAATGTCAATGGTTTCGTAAATTGGAGCATTGTTAAGCAATGAAGTAACATCAATACACACAAAAATCTTCTTTTTGACAAACTCAAAACAATCGGCAACCGAATAATTACCCAGTAGTTTGCGCAACGGTTTCACTATACTATCTAAACATTTAGCAAATGCATGAAACGAAGAATTTGCCGTTGATAATATTGGTCTTATAGGACAACTTTTTTGTGTTTTTTTGGGAAATCGTACATTATTGGTACAGATAATTCACTTGGTTTGAGCTTGTGTGCTATGGCCTCATAAATTGAACTGGCATCTGTCAAGATCTTCATTTTATTTATTACTTTTCGCTTCACTTTGTCCATTTCAGCTGATTTATCCTGAAGGCTCGCAAAATTTGTATTGTCATTCAGCAAGTTTTCGATCATATTTAGATATTCGGATTTTACCATTAAAACAGCGCTCTCGACTTTATCAGCGCGCAGTATTTTGATGTCTTCCTTTATGCTGATACCTTTAAGCGTAATTAAATGTTGCTTTTTGATGTCGGTATTAACGGTTGTTTCTTTTTGATTGCTGGCAAAGGAAAATATGTTACCTTAAATAACACGCGTAGTTTAGTTGCATTAAATGTGTGTGTGTGTTATTGTCGCTTCAACTCTGTTTTATGCTATGAGGGAAACTGCATTTCCCTAAATATGAAGTTAAGGTAACCTGTTTTCTTAAACAATAATTGATTGCGCGAGCGGAGATAACATTTTTTTTAAATTTATTTTGAGAGCTTTAAGTAAACACCAATCCCATTGGATCTACCAAGCCGTCGAACAACAGCAAAACTACCGCCAGTCGCACGCACTGAGATCCATTAGACATTAAATTGTTTATTCATACAGAATATTCGTTACCACTTGAATCTGGACTAACCAACCTGTCACCTCTTGAAAAACAGCCTCGAACTGTTGAAATTTTATATTCATTTAAATAGCTGTTAACACCACCCGCGAAACCATTACTCGTTTAATTATATAAATCCGGGTAAAAATGTTAAATATTACTTATAAAAATATTGAAATGGTAAAGAAAGCAGAAAAGCAGAAAATCCTAGTTTCTTGTTTGTTTAGTAAAACTGTTGAGGATTTACCAACTGATGAATACAGCCAAAATATTTTGGAAAAAGAAAACAACTGGAATCAGAACTGTGTTTGTCAAAACGCAGATCAGGTAATCCTAGTCTCGATTGCAGGCAAGAAACTTATTATTACCTCTGTTAAATATTTTTTTCCAGAAAACTTGGAACAAATCACAATATTGCCTCACTTATTAAATTAGGATAAAATTAGCGAAAATGTGCAAACTCATAAGTTGTCAATTAGTTGCATGCCATAAATTATCTTTCAGATATTCAAGGCCCATTTCCGGATGTCTTCATAAATATAAGCACTTCCGCAAACGTGCATACTATTGTGCGTATATTTGCTCGATTATCCATGTGTATTCACATAGTTATATACTACCATTAGCAAAATTCTTTAATTCATATATATATATATATATATATATATATATATATATATATATATATATATATAATTTACTTCAAAATGATCATTTAAATATCGTCGTAAATAAAACAGGGAAGAAATAACATCACATATATCTTACTATAAACTCTGCAACCTTCAGGAAGTCGAGCAATCACAATTTTAATTAAACTGAGACCAGTTAAAATACGGCTTTACGGCCTGTTTACATAGAAATAAACTAAAGGATACAATTGTTTAGTAGGTATTGCGAACCCAGTAATGAATTAGTTTAAAAAGGCCAGGAAAGTAACATGTATTTAGTAAGAACGAAAGGTATTGTTTCATGAACACTCGCGTTTCCTGTTTACTGGTGATTCCTCAGGAGATGATACCGTCCACCTGTCCTTCGTTACGCTCAAATATATAGTGCTAATAGAGAGCAGTACCGGCTCCCACTAATGAGTCCCAAATGTACGACACACATGTATAAATGCGATTGCCTTTCTCGTTGACCCTGAATTTTATTTATCCTTCTGGTCCTATTTGAACTAATCTGTTACTAGCTGTGCATTACCTCAAAAACAAATGAATGTATATTTGTTCTCCGCATCAAACAAAATATTATTATTAAATTTTAAAACAATTGTAAACTTGCAAAAGCCACAAGGAAAGGCATGCCACCAAACTGGCTAAAACAGACAAGTTTACTGTTTATGCTGCAATGGGATGCTAAATAATTACTCATTAATGCACAAAATTTCGTAAGCTTAAAATAGTTTGTAATATTTAACTTCGAAAATGAAATTAAGGCTGTAAGTTGCAAAAAATTGCTGGCTCGAACTTTCGTGTGTTTGCGGTGGTAGATGCAATAGTAATCAAGACAGATGTCATGTAGGATGTGAAAAGATTTTCATCAGATTGTCAGAGCATATTTAATAGCTGCAAATTAGATTAAATTTTGTTAGAGGTATTGCGCAGGTGTACGTTCACTATGAGAAACGCAGCATGCTTGTGCGACAAGTTTGACAATAAACTAACAAACAGAAATGTTGCAATTTTGCTATAAAATTTCTTAGCTTATGTTTCAACTCCAAAGCAATGAATGTCTTTGCTAAGTTATATGGTCAGAACTGCTTAGGATTACAACTCACATAGAAAATGAAGTGTAATAGTGACATAATTAAATAAAATATATACAGTTATATACTCTTTGTGGCGGCGAACTAATATATATATATATATGCAGTTGCACCCCTCTTTATTAGTTTTTGAGTGAGATGATTTATTCTAGTAACAAGCCTCCTTTTTTATCTGCCAATGCACTGAGCGTTGCAGGTACATTAAAATTGTATACAGATAAAGATTTTGACGTCACGGAGAAGCTCTCTTTTTCATTAGTTCGCATAAGTTTTGTTGTGTTGTACACAACTCTCAACGGTATTGATGGAAACTGTGTTTTAGTCGCTCAAACTAATTTTCTTTTGAATATCTCAGCCTGGAGATTACCTCCAAAGGGAACCCTAAGCGGTAATCTTTGGGGTATTTTGTTTTCATCTAAATTGGTCTGGAATTTGTTGCGTTGCCTTAAATTATATTCGATAAACCAGTCGGGATAGTCATTATTTCTCAACGTTTCACGAAGCAAATTTAGCTTTAATTCAATGTTGTTTGGTGAACAAATCCTGCGTAGTCGTGTGCCAAAATTGATTATCAGGTTCATTTTGTACACCCTTGGCACACAACTGAAATAATGGATATACTGCTCAGTGCAGCTTCATTTCTTTTGAACTGACCTTGAGGTGGTACCTTCTTCATCTCTAGTTATTCCTACATCTAGAAAGAATAAATATACGTCTTGTTCTTCTTCTATTGTAAACTTGATTGCTTGGTCTGCCTTTTCTATGTAATGTAGCAGTGCATTTGTATCTTCATCCTTTTCAACGACTATGAAAGTATCGTCAACATAGCATACGTAAGAATGAGCTCTGTTGATGAATTTTTTAAATCCAGTTTATTCTAAATGATGCATGTATATATCTGCCAATACTGGTCCAAGAAGACTACTCATACCTATGCTGTCAATTTGTCTGAAAAACCTCCTTGTAATATATTTAATCGCAATTGATAAGCTTCACCCCTGCTTAAACGTACAGAAAGTAATTTAAAAAGTAATTAAATTGGACTGGAACAAAAACACCAATAACAGACCTTCCAAAACAGCCTACGCTCCGCAGAAATACGACACACCCGTCAATTACGGACGCAATCACAATGAAAGCGATGAAAC
>JAQBSW010013171.1:0-14721 GCA_029291075.1 Eudiplozoon nipponicum | reverse complement strand
GACGAGACACCATTTATTTAGGATGAATTGCGATTTATGTAAAAGGTTTGGCGAGGTGGCTGTTTATTTCGCGATGCTATTGTGTCCCTACATATGCCTGGTAGCTGATGTCGAAAGAAATGGGTTTCGTAGGCCGTGCTTATAATCATCTCTCCTTCTTTCCATTGTCGTGATGTGAGAAGGCTAAGTCGAATTATCATACGTGAATTATGAACTAGGTTGCAAAGCAAATTAAATTTCACTGTTAGTCAAAATAGATGGTGCTGTAGACGCGCGTTACATCAGATCTTGTCTCTTTTCCATACTTTTTCTTAAACACTGTCAGTTGGTTCAAATGAACGATTTTGATATATTAATACTATCTTCAAACTTATAATGATAGCAAAGCTACAAATTTTAATCTACTTCCACGCATTTTTTTCTCTATTGGACTAATATACTTCACAACGTTGTTGTACCGTTTCTAGCATATTTGACTGGCCGTTTTAATTTGGTTTTAAGTAGCGTCTGTGTATTCCAATATAGGCCTAATCCAAATGATATACATTTAAAGCTTAATAACTCCCATCTTTTATTAGCGCATCCAACAATTCTATCTATATATCTAACTACAGAAGCCATAAAATGAATAGTTTTGCATAGGTTCTTTATTTATTGTTGCAACTTGACCTCGAAAATATCAATTATTACAGCAACATTGAGATACCTATAATTAAATTCGGTCCGATTAACAATTTTAAGCTAATCATCTAGCTAAGTGATATTAAGTACCTTTGCAAGTCGTTAATATCTAAATTAATATAATTCTTAGAGAAAGAAATGTTATTTATGTAGGTTGAGTTGGTAGCTTTTAAGTCTTTGTCAAATTTGAGGACAACTTGCTGCAATTTTGCATATATAATTTTAAATTTCTTCGGGCCCAAACTATAAAGTTTGCAATTCCGGTCGCTTTCGTAACAGCATCAACATACATATAGTCAAATGGTTTTTTGATATCATTGAAAATATTTATTCATCAATATTTTTCTCATACAGAGGAATTATATAGCTCCACATGTATAGGATGTTCGTAATTGTCAAAGGTTCTTAATTAAATTCAACCTGGATTTCATTAAAATTTAAATTCATCATAGTGTCAAATTCGTCTAATATTACTGGTTCAGTTATATTTTAGAATAAAAATATTGAAATAGATCCATAATCGTTGACATCATTGGTCTTTAAAACTTTGGCATAGGTCTTACGATTATCATTAGTATCCTGTCTTTCATAATTCCATCAGTCGAATTCATATTAAAAATAAAAAAAATGTATTCAAATATTAAATAGATTTGTGAAGCAATTTATTAAGCCATATATTTTAATGGGCCTTTTCTTAATTATATCGGATTGTCGCCATTATTTTTATTAACTATTCTGGTTGTTATCATATACATGAATAGGTAGTACAACCATAGTGCAGGTTTTCAGATAATTACACATTAAATTGTCCAAAAACAACGTCTAAATCACAAGTAAATTTACTGTCGGTTTCATCAGTCTGTAATACAAGTTCATTTTTCACTTTATAATATAATAATAATAATCGATAAGTTGTTTGTAGCCGTGTTTGAATTATTTTTATGCTTTGTCAGTATTATCCATTTGGATCTTCGACGTATTTTCATTAGAAGGACGTTTATCTTATTTTCTATCTTATTATGTCGCGGGTTTTAGTATTTTCGGTTGGAATAAATTTCATTATATTATCTTTTTTTATTTCTTAGCTTACATATTCTTCGTTACTTTATCAATAAAAGAACAGTTTTTAAATAAATTTTGTAACTTTAGAGATAAAGAAGCAACTAGATCATATGCATTTTTTTGATAAAAACGGTCAAATTCAAGCTCTCCGCACAAATTTACAAAGAGATTCCAGTCAATTCAAGGACATTTACCGTGTAGATTTTTTGAGGAAAATGTCTCAACCGCGATTAAAATTTTTCAAGAAATAGTCTGACTGTTTAAATTTTATCAGTCGAAATATTTTATGAAGTTTCAATTTGTGCGGCAACACGGTGTGAAAGTAAATATGTTGTTTTTTGCCATTGAAACTCTACGTAGGGTTATTTTATATGGATAAATGCAGTAGAAGATTGAATTAATACATTTTAAAGAGTGTACATAGGTGATGTGTGCAAAATAATATTGGCGCTGCATAAAATCCTATTATTATACACATATTGTTCTTTTAATAATGTGAGACTCAAACAAAACCCTTTTAATTTTAATTAAGGTTAGGTTTCGTTGAGCAATATACATAGCCCTATACTTTGCAATCCGTTTCATTCATGGATTTAATTAGCGAATAATTAATTCTAGCTACTCAAATTTTATAATGATATTGTTGTGATTTTATGTAGTCAGGCTATTTCTAGTTTCCTCGTATCTCCAATTACTCAGAATCTACCTTCGCGACAGGATCACATTAGCGAGATTGGTGTTAAACTCAATCCGGACAAACATCGCAAAATCAAAATCGGTCTTGATTCCATGTTACCTGCGCTGCCTGCATTTTCTCTTCTACTCTTTTAAATGTTAGATTCAGTTAAGCTCTCATGCATTACATTATTTAATTCATTTAACTACTCTTTACGTCTTAATAAATTAACGATAAACTCTTCAAATAGTCCTGTTTCATTTGTTTCAGTACACAGAACCATGTTATGTGAATTAATTTATTCAAAACCTAGGCCCGCTCCCTCATATTTTATGGCAATGAATTCTATTTTCTCTATAATTTGCATTCCTCTTTTATCCAAGAGCAAATCGCATCGAAATTTCTCAAGCGTTTCCCAACAATCTATATTTAAAGAGCAAAAGATTTTAATGCCTTACCCACGCGTGTTTACATGTTTATTAATCGAATACATTAAAAAATTTCCCGCCAGACAAGACTGGCTAGAAGAGTAACATATTCCTTTTGAACATGTAATTCAATTTTTGGAAAAATTGGTCTTCGGTCTCTAAAAATTTTTTTGGAAATTAAAATATCTACTCTATTGGATTTGCGTTTTTGTGATACGCTGACAATTCGATCACCTTCTGCACAAAATAAACATATCGATAGCTTTACTTCTCATACTTAGAGTTTCATTCTATTACACCTTCTAGTGTGAATTTAAACAGAAATGCAAATTTGACAAAATTGCTGTTTTGGATTTGACCGCATTTTTCTTGTGCGGGACAATTGATAGCACTCATAGGTCCATTTTCAGATAATGTACTTGGTCTCAATTGATGGGTTCTCACTTGTCCCTTCTTCTTTAAGCCATCAATTAGCTGATTGTCTGAAAATGACGTTGGAACAAGATTTTCCGTTGTTCTTTTTCCAAATTTTCAAACTGGCTTATTTAGATATTCACAAGATATATGTAGGAGATTATTATCAAAAGCGTTTTGACTGATATAATTTATCCGTTGAGGGACTCACAGTGTTGCTTGTATGATATTCATATTATATATATATGGTGTATACACGTATAAAAGTATATATATATATATGATGGATATATAGATATATATTAAAGATGTAGGAAGAACCCACATGGATGCTTACATGCTTATCTATATATAAATAATATATAGTGAGTTACTTACATGCTTATCTATATATACATAATATATAGCGTGTTGAATTATATATAAATGGATGTTTTTATAAGAAGTGAGTTAGTATATATATATATATATATAATTATAATTAAGTAAATAAAATTTAAATATATATATATATATATAAAATAATACTAATTTATTATATACATATATACATGATTTCGACACAGATATTTTGATGAAGAAACTAATTTATACAGGATATGAGTATTATTGTGTATTTGGTTGAGAGGCGATTTAGTTAGTGTAGACTCCGTATTCGGTCAAAACGATAATAATACTATACATTCTTTCAGCAGTTTTATTAACCTCTCTCTCGGTCTATAACCGATTGCAAGCTGGATGGGATTAGGTAAACTGGGGGCATGTGAGGATTACTGCAGGATTGAAATCAAAATTTTTCTTGATCTTCTATGCGTCCGGAACAGAAATTAAATATAAACATCATGGATTGGCGTGTATGTCAATCCATTAGTTGTGCTTATAATTATTCAATAAAATGTCACTTTAGTAAAATACACATGTTTATAGGTGGTTGTGTGCGCGGAGGGGGACAAGGCTAAGTTTTTTTCTATACATTTGAGTATAAGAGACTAGGTATGAAGACCGGATATTAGGAAGACAGTTAAAAATACATTTGGAATTAAAATAAATATAAATATATCTGTCTTGAATGAGGATACCACATTTGCCACAAGTTGTGTTTTACTCCTGTGCGTATTGTGTCGACCCTGAAGATGAACCTGGAAATTCGGGTTCGAAAATTTGGAAAAAGAACAATGGAAAATCTTGTTCCAACGTCCTTTTCAGACAATCAGCTAATTGATGGCTTAAAGAAGAAGGGACAAGTGAGAACCCATCAATTGAGGCCAAAAATTAGATCATCTGAATATGAAGGAAGTTCAAGATTTTACCGACCTATGGGTGCTATCAATTGTCCCGCACAAGAAAAATGCGGTCAAATCCACAACAAGAAGGACAGCACTGAGCACAAAAATGGATCTTTTAAAATTGCTGTTTGTTGTTTTCGTTATCATTGGGACTGTCTGTGTAACCTTTGCCTTTAATCGATATCAATTAATTGAAGGATATTGAAATTTTGAATAGTGGTTTGAAATTTATACTTTCGATAAACCCAACATTTTTTCTTTAACTGTCTGTTTAGTTAACCACATTTTTTTCTATTGTGCCATAATTTGCATACAGTTATCAAATTAAACAAGTCAGATTATTTGTGAATTCACTTATCGTCAATAATTATACTTGTTTATTATACCTAGGATACTTATCAAGGCTTATGATAAGGCAATAACGTAAAATAATGACCGTCTAAATAATTCTCGAAATGCAACACTGCAGCATAATATGTAAATAGCTCCTTTCAAATCCTGTCTTATCACTTGTCACGATCCCGGTTTTTTCCTACTATAAAATCTTATCGACTTGACGATACCGTTTTCTCTTGCATGTAGAACTACTCCTATGGCTACATTTGAATCATTTATGACGAACTGAAACAGCTTAATCCAGTCCATAGTTGCCACAATGGCAATTTGCTCAACAGGTTTTTTGTACTCTGCAATTTCTCCTTGTCATCTTGGCTAAAATTTATAGACCAGGACTTCTTGATCTTACTCTATTCACGCATAAATTGTCGAGTTAACGATCACAAAATTGCAACTAAACTTAATATAAAAGGACGGTAATAATTTATCATCCCAAAATCTACGCAGTTGATGTATAGTTCATGGTTCCAGCACAACTTAGATCGCTTGGACCCTATACTCTACGGGTTTAATTTCCTCGTTTGAAATGAACTGTCCAAAAGTTTTAATATTGTGCAAACAAACTTGCACTTCACTGTTTCGACAACCAATTTATAATGTTCCAGCTTTGATAACATATTGTCCAAGTGCTTCCAGTTTTCTTCCCCTAGATCGATTACATATGATATTTTCTACGTACACTCGAGCAAATTGACATTCCTGAAGAAATTCCTCCAGCAAAAACTCAAATGTATAACATGTATTCTTCAATCCAAATGTCATGCATAGGTACTCATGTGATCCTCCTCTAGGAAATCACACTGCGGTTGTTGGTATAGGCACTGCCTCCATAGGGACTTACTTGTACGCTTCCAGCTGATCTTACTTAGTGTAAATTACATACCACATTATATCCTTGAGCAAATTACACTTGTTCGGTATTTCATACGAATCACATTTTGCTACAGATTTCAACGATTAATTATTACTACAAATGCTCCATTGATCTGATTCAGGTTTGGGAACTACCACTCTTTGAGATGCAAAATATGACTTTGATCGTCTACACTTCCTTCCTTCCTTAATTGCTTAAATTCTTCAATAGCGATCTGTTGCTTATGCTGTGTGAACGGTTGAGTATATGAGAAAAGGGTGATGTCAGCGATCAGAATGTTCTACGTAAATTTCATTTTCTGCCCTAATATCACTGACAATACTTGGGTGTCCTTTCCTATTATTGAAATTTCGTTGGTGCCCCATAATAGACAAGTGTGATAATGCACCACATCGGGTCATACTTTGCTCAATTCGGCACGTGTGCCTATTAAGTATTTAAAACTATTTATACAAAAGTTATAACGACCTATTTGTTGTTATAATCAGCAACCTCATCGAGATCTCCTTCAAAACAAAAACCACCTGTCATACAGACTGCACCAGTGCATGTATATTCCATCGAAGATCTCGATTGAAACTTTAATGATTTCAAGAAACCTTGGAGCTTTTCAGGCGCAACTCCACTATGGCTCCTATTTGTGAGATCCATAATAGTTTAACGTACATTTGCGCCTAGCTACAGATCTTTACGTTGGTGATGTCCCAACCGCGGAAAGTTGCAACCTTTGGCGTGACATTTTCCCAGTTCGACATACCTACGATGCAACATGCACCAGTTATGTGGTCGTCGAACAACACCATGCAATTGGACACAATGTTGCTTGAAATATGTCCGGTGAACACGAGAATAAGACTTAATTCTGCCTAAATATTTTGACCTTGTGTTTCGCCAAATACCTATCTCGTCGTTGGGTAGTGAGTTTAATTTCGATGACAATGAGTTTTGTTGAGATTAGTCGGAAATTGTGCTTATACTTAGAGTATGCATTTGAGGCACACGCATTCCGTTACCGTAGTCGGTACACTTTATCCAATAATTTGAGCTTCTTTGAGCACTCTAATTTCCATGTATCATATACATATAAAGTGGTTCCTAGTCTTGAAAGTAATTCTGCTATATATATATGCTATTAACAACTTCTTGAGAGATATCAAGCAAATAACTTTGGCAAGAAATCTGTCATAACATTCAGATGGAAGATGGCTTCCAATCTTTACGTGACGTAGTAAGTCAATCACTTGCTTAGTTCATTCGAGTTGATACCTCTTTCAAGTCCTTTCACTAGAAGCTCAAATGACATATATGTTTGATTGACTATGATATATCTCCTAAACCTTGGCAAGATTATTTTAACTTCATCTGATAAAAAACACCAGGCCGAAACAAACATTTCTGTTGGATTAGAAATTCTTATTATTTTGAAAAACAATTTTTGCGCCATCAATCCAATCAATGGGGTTGTCTGGTATAATCGTAGGAAGACTTACATTGCTATCAATATCTGTATGGCTGATACGGTCTTCATCTGTCGTTTGTAAAGGCACTTTGGTCACTGCCATAGGAGAGCCTCTGTGATGCCAGATCCGTTAATCTAAAATATTTGGAATAATCACCAAATTTAAAACACTAAATTACTCATTCCTTTCAACACTTTCTTTTAGACTATTTTTCCTAAGTCCTTCGGTCAACTGCTCTGCATCCTCAGAATAGAATATAAAAGAATATAATATCTTTATTTAAATTCAAACCACGCATGTTCCATCAAATAATAAAATTGGAAAATGTACAATATAAAAAGACATCCCATCACATAAATATGTGTAATTAGTTGTACTGTACAATTTATCAGCATCAGAAGTTTCGACTGTAAAGCGTGATAGATTCTTCATCAAAAATAGGAAAACTTAAGTTATAATTCGAGTGTAACATTTTGCAAAAAAAGGAAACCATGACTAATAATTGATTGTCTGTTGTAGGCCTATTTTTGCGGGGTAGCTATCTAGTTCGTGATTCTGTACCCTTCCTACATATCCATGGTGGCTATTGTTACTACCCGTGCTCATGATCAGTCTCTGATCTTTTTCGGATGGTTGATGTGAGAAGGCTAAGACGAGTTATCACAAGTATATTGTACACAATGTTGCAAATAGAAATAGAATTCACAGTTAGTCCAAATTGACCGTGCTCTAGATGGCAATAAAAACAAATTTTATCACAAATGAATGTCTTAAACACCAGTCACAGTCAAACTAAATTGTCCGTACTCTAGACGGCAATAGTTAAAATGAGCTCTGTTTATAAAGAAACATATTTTGCACACAAGCAATTATTCTTTCACAAATGTCTGAATTGAAATGAATACATGCAACCGATTAAAAATACATGATGATATGAACATAGTCACTGTTAAAAGTTGTCACTGAAAATGAATGTGTGTAATCCGTGTAAAGAATTCAATGACAAAAATTCACAAATAATTAGTTCACTGTTTGCTATGTTTTTAACTCATGTCATTATAATAATCCATTATTCTCTGAAATTCGGAAAGACATAGTTAAATGTGAACAGTGAATCCCGCGCGTAAACTGTGAATAATCCAACTGAGCGAAATAAATCCACTGTGACACAATAGTCCACCGCGTGTTCCATGCGTATCGCGCGCGGTTCTGTATATTTAATAAACAACCCTATTGTAAACGCCCCGGCTTCAAGTAAATGCCGTACGACGTTACAAACTCGGTTAAGGTGCTCTGAATAGAGATTTGTTACTGATAGAGTGGCCCTTAAGAGGGCCTGGTCGTGCGTTCTCCTGAATTATTCAGAGTGTGAAGATGTCCTGGAGCCTTGGGTGGACTCTGATTGTTGTTGCTCCCATTGTAGAGTTGTAATCAAGATGTGGATAACGTCGTTCAGGTTCTGCAATTAATTGGCTCGTCTCGCTGGTTGTACCGCAACAAGATGAGTCACGGATGTAGCCAATTGTTGGTGAAACAATCAAATCACCAGCGTAGGTATTGAAAGCCGACAGAACGCATACGCGTAAAGCAACGCAGAATGCAAATGCGACAACTGACTTTCATGGTAAATTGTCGTGCTTAAATAGCATGCCATAGTAATATATGTCTACTTGCACACTATTGGTTAAACGGCAAGTTTCGCTTTTGTCTCATTGGTGCAACGTAAATAAAATTGAATTTAATTTACGAAATATGTCGGCCATTAATTTGTGTCGTTACAACACTTTCCTCTCTGAAAAAAAGGAAAAAATTCCTCTCTGCGAGGCTAGATAAGAAATGTATGACAGAGTTCGAAAGAGTTAAGCAAAATATGATGAACCATAAATGCTGGGCTTAAATATGCTTGTTGGTTGCTTCAACAATGATATGATGCCAGGTAACCACTAGGAATTGCTACACAAATTGTTAGCTCTAGTGGTCGGTCATACCCCGTGAGGCAAAATAGAGCAGTGTAAGATTTGGGAGCCGCAGCGTGAAGATTTCAAAGTAAATCGCATCTGAATTGGACTGGTTTAAGTTAAAACCTAGGCAGGTTGGATCATCGTCAATGCGTTTGTATACGACCAAATGAGCTAGAGTGCTCGACGTTGTGGTCATGACATTTGTAGAGTGGTCTTTGTGAAATAGATAAAGTTGAGATATGCATTGAAAGTGGCCTGTACCATGATATGAAGCTGATCACTACTTAGTGTTGCTACATGAAAGCGTTAGCTCCAAGTAGCTGGTCATACCAAATTAGGCAGTGTGATGCAATGTGTGAGAAATACATTATAATGTAAAAATATATACATTAAAATCAAAGGTAACTGCATAAAAAAATGTACACGAACATTGCCTCAGAGATGGCATAATACCAAAGAACTGTTCAAAAATGCTACACAATTGTTAGCTAAGAACAGCTGGTTATGCCACGTGAGACAAATACGAAAAATAATAACGTAAGGTTAAAAAAATTTTTGATAGCTAATGTTAATGTTTAAAAAAATCAATTACGCGTTATACAAAGCAGGACATTGAGATTGTGGGCAGACGGAGCCTGAGACGTGTGTAGAAGGTTAAACGCTCTCAGGATCAGGTGGTTCGATAAACGGTTTCAACCTGTCTATGCTTACTGATGTTGGTGTAGCGCCTTGCATAATGATGAAGTATTTTGGCTGTCTTAGTAAAATCGGGTAAGGACCGCGATACTTTTGTTGTAGTGGTGCAACAGCATTATTGTTGCGAACGAGTACTCTCTTGCAGCTGTGGAGCTGTGGGTGAACGAAGAATGGACGAGGCGTGTGTCTCGGCTGCTGTTCGGACATGTTACCGAAATGAAGTCGAAGGCGGGTAGCTTCGTTTTGTGGGTCATCTTGTGTCGGTAGTAGACGTGGGAGCTGACTAGGCAGGCGTAGATCCATGCCATACAAGAGTTGTGACGCAGACGTTTTAATAGATTCACGAGTACGAGAACGCATGGCAAGCAGAACTAAAGGTAGTGCATCGACCCAGTTGCCATTAATGGACGAGGATGCTAAAGCTGCTTTGAGTTCCCTATGCATTCTCTCTACCATGCCATCAGCTTGGGGATGGTAAGCAGTCGTCTGGCGTAAGATGCATCCCATGTACCGCAAGGTGGTTTTGAAACAATCAGATGAGAAGCAAGTGCCTCTGTCCGTGATGACCTCATTGGGAACACCGTAATTGGATATCCATGCAGAGATAAAACCGTTAGTTACTTCGCCTGCAGAAATGGTGTCAAGAGGTAATGCCGCAGGCCACCGTGTAAATCTATCGATCATAGTTAGAAGGTAGCTGAAACCTTGAACCTTTGTCTGATGAACTATGTCGATGTGGACGATGGCTAGGCGAGAAGTAGTTCGAAATTTTTGCAACTTAGAACGAGTGTGTCGTGTGATCTTATTTTTCTCACAAAAAAGCACACTCGGAAACCCATCGTTTAACATTCTGCCTAAGTCTGTGACCCCAGAAACGATCTGTAAGAAGTCGAACAGTCGCTTGGCTTCCTGGGTGAGAAATTGAGTGAATTGAATCGAAAACTTTTCTCTGAAGGCTGGTCGGCAGAACTGGCTTGTTGGGCTGCGTACCCGTGAAGTAAACAATTGGTAAGCTTTCCCACAGACGGCATATGAATTTGATTGGGTGAAGGGCAACAGATCTTTGAATTTGAGTGTCACCGCGTTGTTCCGGTTCGGTGAGAAGAGTTGCTAGTGCAGGAAGTTCAGTTGAGTTGCTGGAGTTGAACAGTGAATGTGACCAAGTATGCGGAAGCCGGTAGATAGAGATTCCGTCTGTATTCGGACAGGGCGTTTTCCGTAAATGAAAGCCTGAAGTTTCAAGTCTCGACTGAAGACGCCCAATTTGCCATTCACTCCTAGACGAGAAAGCTGGTTCTTCCACTCGGAGAGGCAATTTTGGCGACGATGATGGTGTTTCAAAGTGTGGCCACCAAGTGGTGCATGATTCGTAGAAACAACAAATCTGCTTACCACGACAAGCTTATAAAATGGCGAACCGTACCGTGGATGGGCGTAGCTCGGCCGAAAAGGTCGCACCTCGTTTCGCACTGGTTGGAGAGCGCCGAGAAACTGATATGAAGCCTTAAACCCGCTCGACTTTGATCCAACCTGGCTCCAATAGCGAATTCAGAAGCATCTGTCGTGAATAAAAATGTCTTTTCAAAATCTGGATGTGTTAGCATTGTGGCATTTGTTAACAAGTTGATGGCAAGTCGAAGTAATTCCTCGTCTTCGGATGACCAAGCAATGATGGAATTCTTGCTAAGTCCTTTTCGGTTCCGCAGGTGCCTGCACAAATGATAAAGTTGTTTTGAAAGGCCGGAAGGAACTTGCGATAATAGTTTAGTACTCCCAGGATTTTCTGCAACTCGCTCACAGTCCTTGGTGACTTGATATTCTTGATTGAATTCGTCTTTGACGGCAACGGTTGAATACCTTGGGCCGAGATACGATGCCCTAAGAAGTCCACGGATGTAGTTGCAATCTGCGTCTTGTCACAGTTGATCTTGAGTCCGGTGGGTTGAGATAAGCGTGAGAGATTTCGTGTAGATGCCGCATGAGATTCTTAGATCTGAATGAATACCATAATGTCATCGAGATATGACATACAATAAGCAGAGTCGTCGCGAAGTATGTTGTCCATGAATCTTTGAAATGTCTGAGTAGCACACTTAATTCAAAAAGGCATGTAAAGATATTCAAAAAAGACAAATGGAGTGATGACTGCAGTTTTCTCGATATCCTCTGGTGCTACCGGGATGTGATGGTAGGCTTGTCTGAGGTCAATCACGGAGAAGAAATTGCTGTCTTTGAGTATTTCAAGTAAGGTGTTAATATGTGGAATTGGATATGCATCAGATTTTGTCACTGAATTTAGCTTACGGTAATCTCCACAGGCTCTGCACGATCCATTTGATATGGAGACTAAGTGCAGTGGTGACACCAATAAACTTTTCGATGGTCTGATGATTCCCTCTTCCAAAAGCCTTGAGAATTCTTCTTGGGCAGCTTTCAGCTTAGAAGGAGCCAGTGGTCGCTTCTTGAGTGCAAAAGGTTGTCCTTCTGTGACGATATGATGTATCGTGTTGGAGACTCGTAGCTCTGACTTGTTAAGATCGAAAAGCGATTTGTATTTTCGAAGAGCTGCTGATATCTCTGCTGAATGATGCACTGGGGTTGGTTGAATGACCTGTAACTCCAAACGCTCGGAGGCAAGTGTCCAAAAGCTTTGTTCAAGTCCGGTGGAGGGGTCGATGATCTTTGATTGGCAAGATCAACAATGAGCCGAAATTTTAGAAGGAAATCAAGGCCTATTATATTATGTGAGATCTTGGCAATGATGAAGTTGTGGGAAAATTCACGTCGTAGACCTATGTTGAGTGTGCGGTATTGGCAGCCATAAGTTGGTATGGGCTCGCCTGTAGTTGTTGCGAGAAGAACGCCTAGCGACATCTCGGCCATTGAATCACCTTTGAGAACTGAGACTGCCGCACCTGTGTCTACGATGTACTCTTCGCCAGTTTTTAAATCAAGAAGGTGCAGAAGTTCGTTTGGCTGTTTGGCCGGGTCATGCAAACAAGTAGGCTGGTGATTGCGACCGGCGTTGTCCGTTTGGTTCTCTATGTGAAAATTCGGCGTGGACGAAAAGAGTCGACAGGGATGTCGGATTGTAGTTGGCTTCTTCCCTGTGGCGCCGTTGATGCCGTTGATGTACAGAAAGTACGGTCTTCTACTTCCTGCGCCAGACGTTTCCCGATACTGATGCACCCTTGTGCCTGTGGTCTGTTGTCCTTTCCGTCAGCTGTGGAAATTGACACTCATTCGGAAATTCTTCGGAACGACAAAGACAGACTTGGCATGAATAAAAAAACTTCTGGTGGTTATAACACCAGTTCTTTGGAGCATATTTATTAAAGGATTGCGGAGATCTCGATCGCCGCCTACCGTTATAATTGGGCTTAGGAACGAATTTGGGTCGAGCATTCACTTGATTTAGCTCGGATTTGGTAATGGCCAATCCTTTTAGAACTTTAGCCATGTTCGCCACTGTCCTCTCTAAAGAGGAGAGTCTATCATCTATCTATATTCTAACTCATATCTCTCAGATAAGTCATCTATAGAGAGAGTGTTGGGGAGCTGTCTGGCAAAGAGTTTTAATGTTTGTGGAAGATTGTTAATAAAAACAACCCAAGCCTCATTGTCAGAAATGTTGGTTTTATACCAGCGTTTCCGTAATTCCCTCAGTATTTCGATGGGGCCAAGGTTTGGCATGTCTAACTGCGCATATTTTTTTATTATCTGCTCAGTCTCTGTGGGCCCAAGCAAGGATTCTACTTCGTTTTGTAGGCCAAAAATGGGATTATGTAGCTTTCTAATGGCCTCAAGCTTAGGATAAATCCGTCGCTGCAATTCAGACGGTAGTTTAGCAAAAACCTTCGACAGTTTTTGATGACTGTCATAATCAGGAAACGGGGAGATAGCGGAGTGTACGCGCATAAAGAATAGTTCACTATCTCCATCCCAAACAGGAACATCAATATCTAAAATTGGACCCCATTTAACAATCTTGCCGGGCTTGATCCTCGATAGTCAGTTTGCCGTCGTACTCTGATGATGATCATGGAAGGTCGAAACGCGTCAGTGCGTTGCGGCTGGCGGTAGTTTTGTTATGTTGCTCGATGACTGGTTATATACAATGGGGTTGGTGTTTACTTCAAGCTCGCAAACTTGATTTAAAGCATTGTTACCAACACCCGCGCAATCAGTTATTGTTAAATTGTATTGTCTATATATGTATATGTAGCGAAAGCTACTAACAGTTAATGTTCGTGACTGATAGAAATTGTGCAGCCGACATTTCCAGTCAAGTTCAATGTATGCAAGACTGCTAGAGGTGAGAGCCGTATATCTAAATTTGATTTCCATATATATTCAATGCGGTTTCATCCTCCATAGTCAGTTTGCCGTCGTACTCTGATGATGATCATGGAAGGTCGAAACGCGTCAGTGCGTTGCGGCTGGCGGTAGTTTTGTTATGTTATTCGACGACTGGTTAAATACAATGGGATTGGTGTTTACTTCAAGCTCGCAAACTTGATTTAAAGAATTGTTACCACCACCCACGCAATCAATTATTGTTTAAATTCTAACAATCTTACGGGATCTTAAAAGCATAAATTTATAAGCAATATGAAAATGTATAAATATACTTTAACGAAACGCTTACCCACAAACAGCTTCCACAGTTGAATGAGCGCAGAACACAGATGAATTAGTTCCTTCACAAAACACGTCACAGTAACTGCTTCCAAAAATTGAAATTATCCGCAATTGAGCCTGTCGAGTACGTACGGTGCCGTTTTGTT
>JAQBSW010013170.1:0-14722 GCA_029291075.1 Eudiplozoon nipponicum | reverse complement strand
TATCAAAATTATTCCTATCAACTGTGTTGTTAAACTTTCAAATCAATTGGCTAAATTAGAAATTCAATATTTTTATTGTCAGTTTCCAATATTATATGTTTACAAGTCTTGTTCCTACATATATACACGCAAACAAATTTCAAGATCAGTCTTCTACATTGTAGGCTGAAATGAAGCATAGAACCGTTTACACGAGACTTTCTTAAAAAGACAAACCTGGAATCAGTAAGGGCAACTGGTTTTCCACTCTGCATATTATGGAAGATTATGCTTTCTTGTACGAGGTTATGTAAACACTTTCCTTTAACAATTAGTCTTCTTCAGCCCGGATTCATTGGAACAGTAGTTTATCACAGCGAGCAGTTGTAATAAATGGAATACTTGCCTTTACTTAATGCGAACATAAATGAAATACATATTTAAAAAATTAATCCTATACTGGTAAGAAAAAAAATAATTGCACAGCATAGAAAACCTTTCTTTTAAAGAATAAATAAATAGCATGGAGAATAACCAATTACAACCTATACCCAGTTAGCTTAAGGTCAAGCAAATTTCAAACGTAAGACGTGCAACATGAAAATGTCAAAATCAAATGGAATCGTTTTAAAACAATTATGAAAACGCTTGCATTTTCAACAATAGGTAGCTAAAAGTTGAGCTGAGTTGAATATCTCCAAAGTATAATTCAGAAATTTAAAATAATTTTGGTAAATTAAAACTTTATTTCAATACATGTTTCTGTATGAAGTTGATTTATTATTTAATAGTTTCGAGATCACTGTTACTTGGGAAGTGGATTGCATCACAACCTGAAATTAAAATGCAAAGAAAATATAACATGAACATAAGGAGGGTATCATTTCTTACTATGCGAAAATTGTAGTAATTATTCTAAGAAAATTCAACAAGATTTACGCGTTAAAAGAAAATATTAATTTCATCATCATCATCATCATCATCATCATCATCATCATCATCATCATCATCATCATCATCATCATCATCATCATCATCATCATCATCATCATCATCATCATCATCATCATCATCATCATCATCATCATCATCATCATCATCATCATCATCATCATCATCATCATCATCATTATCATCATCATAATCATTATCATCATCATCATCATCATCATCATCATCATCATCATCATCATCATCATCATCATCATCATCATCATCATCATCATCATCATCATCATCATCATCATCATCATCATCATCATCATCATCATCATCTTCTTCTTCTTCTTCTTCATCATCACCATTATCATCATCATAATCATTATCCTTATCATCTTCATCATCATTATCATTATCATTATCATCATCATTATCATCATCATCATCATCATCATTATCATCATCATCATCATTCTTATCACCATCAACAACAACAAAAAAACCAACAACAATATTACCATTATCACGAACGAAAAAATAAAAACCGTCAGTAATTGATGCGTCTATGTCATTTAACCATATGAAACTAAAAACAAAACTAATAATTATATAAGATAGTAATAAAAAGAAATGAAAATGATTAAATTAATAATTTAAATTTTTTTTAAATAACGGAGAGCGATTTATGAAAAGCAAGACGTAGCTTAAATGGATATTTACCTAGGTAGCACATAGAAATGAGGCAACAAAGACAACTGCATTGCATCGATATCACTGCAAGCATTAAGGCATTGCGAAATCGACAACACAGCTTGCTTGCATGTTTCATTGTACGGTGCCATAAACACGACCAAACATCGCAGTTAAATCCGCCCCACTAGGAAAAATATTTAATCATTATTCTGCCATAAATCTTCAACAAGGTCGCAATTAAGATCGCTTCTATGTCATCTCGCGCAGACAAGAACTACTTTGTACACGCCAACCCTAACCGGGTAGGTGAGCGAGTCCTATAATACACGCTTAACAATGAACAAAATACGGAAGTAAGGCATATGATTCCAAATGCTGTTGCATTGTTGATTATGATGATGTAAAACAAATCAAATTACTTTAAAGTGGAGGATCATATTTAGCACGCAAAAACAATATTGAATTAGAACGAACGACGTTAAGGTCGTAGAGCTTTCAAATTTTGAGTAAATTAACATACCAACTCGGAAGCAGCCAATTCCGTATGGCGTAGGCATTCGATTTACAAAGGCAAACAAATCAGCGATAAATGTGTTCAACGCTTTATAGGTAAGCATACGCCAGGGTAGATGGGCGATCGACTTCAGTTTATAGTTGGTAAATAACGTCGGCATTAAGTACAAGTAATACATAAATTTGAGTGTAAAACTCGCATACAAAGGCCAAATAACAACAGAAATACTGTAAAATGAAGCATATTGCGGATGAAATTATCTACGCTTCCAACAGAATTTCAATGACATCCTGTTACACATTCTGTCATAGATCACACCTTTTATTTATCCTAAAGTTATAATATAAAGTAATGTCTTCTAATTATTTATTATGTGTTGCGCGCCTAGTAAATAATAGTTCAAATTCTACAAAAGGATTATGTATAATCTCATATTCATATCTGTTTAAGATTCAAAGATTTTTATAATGGGGAATGCGTGTATCCAATCAATATACGTAGACTAGGATATACAATTAAAATATGGACATAATTAGAGATCGAATATAGACAGGCTCTGACAGGAGACAAGCAATAACGTAGTCTTGGAAGGCTGCACGCTTATTGCGACATGTAATCGCAATAGATTAACTAGGCTAATTAGAGTATCAACTGAAATAAAATTTGGAATGAATTTCATGATTGTAACATCCGTAGAGAAATTCGTAGGCCCAGTGTTTAATAAAGCGAACTTGAAAAAGCACCGGTCCAATTTTACCTAATTAATCGCACAACATATTAAAATTGTCGTCAGTTATACGTATTGACACGTTTCGGCCTTCCAGCTAAAAAATTTTTGTGAGTTTGATACTGAAATTATTGACTAGGGTTACATATTATTGGTGGCGAAGAATAAATTTATATGCACTTTAGTATTAGGTACTGTGCAACTAGTAACAGATTAGTACAAATGGGACAGAAATGATATAACAAATTTAGCATAAAGGAAAGGTTCAATCTCATATACACATGCGATTAGTATTTAACGGCAACTTATGAGTAGAATCCGAAACTTCGCCTCAAATTCTTTATATATTTTGTGGAACAGTTAGGCATTACAATCTTATATACACATGCCTATTTAAGTAGTAATACAGTTAACTTTATATAACGCATTCACCTATGCAACTTCAAAGCCAACTGACATAAGACATGTTTCCATGAAGTTATACATTTCCTTACTAGCTACGTAATAACAAATTTAAAAAAATAATTATTAACCGTGTCTTGTTTAAATAAATATTCGATGTTTATAGAAAGTGTTGTGAAATATCTTTAGTGTCAATACTGTTTGTGAATGTTACAATTCTATTTAAAAATAAACTATCTAACATTAGCTAATCCATAAGGGGCAATATGACTATGTTTGGACTGTAAATCAAAACTGTGCTTAACAAGGCATTCTTAAACATTGTGGAAATATTGTTTATTTTAAGTGATGATTGTAACGCTTCAAGAGGTCAACCATTTAAATGTTTTGGCTCTGAAGATGGCCATGAAAAGCATTCACCGCTAAATGCCGTGTTTGGATGAAGTGCCAGAGCAGAATCGAATGTCTTGAAATACTGACAGCCTTTCTCTGTGTGTGTATGATTGTTCAAACCGTGGCGGAGGCGGTTGTAGAAAATATTCCATGTGAATGATGTGCAAATTATTATCAACAAGCAGAATAGCATGAAAGGCAAGATGGGTCAACGTTGTGTTGAGTGACAGAATAATTATTGTTGATGTCCCAGCCAAATTTGTTGATTGAAACAAGCCTTTCACAATTAACAATCGGCATTTAGTCGAACCATTAAGAATTTTCTGAAAATTTTGAAATTTGCTTTGACATTCGACAAGAATGCCTCCATGCTCCGACCCTTTTCGTTGTGTTGTCGACAATGAGATTGCCGCACCACATTCCGGAGTGGAAACTGATGGTTGTGACTGACATACTGATATCGAAAACGCTGACTACGTTAACCAGATGATGGTAAAAGGTAAACGAGCCTAAGAGCGTTTTTTATTTGTGCTCAAGAAGTATACACCAAGTATCCCCTGAAACTCAATGACAATTTGAATTCACATCTCAAATCATGTTAAATGGTCTCCTAATAAAATTCCCACATTCTTTCGATTAATACAGACCTCTGGTGGCGCAGAACGAATCGGCTTCTGGCCAGATTTCCAAACGTATTATTCTTGCAGTACCTGAATTTCGCAAGTTATGAAAATCATTCTGACATCGCCCAAGGTTTTCACATCAAGCATAATGTCGATCCACCTTTATTTTGTAGAAATTTCGAATTTGACTCACTTTAGCTGCTAAGATTGTCTTATAAGCTCACTGCCAACTGGGCATCAGGAACCAATTAGTAAGAGCAAATATTACGAGCCGTCTAGTTCTATACGGCCGCTATTTTATTTTCAATCAACATAAAACCTTGTTAAGTAACGTCGATATTGCTAGTTTGGGCCTTGTTTGGTTTGGCTAATTTCAATTCTTTCGGGCCAGGCTACCGAGACAACTCAGATGGATGGATCGAATTGCAGAATGGGTAGGCAAGCTTCTTCTTTTTTGGATACCATTAATCGCTTTCTTGTTAACTTAATAACGCCATATCCTTCATTCATAACTATAAGACAGTTGAATAGAAGAAAATTCCTGAAAGTCTAGCGGAAAAGTGGATCTGGTTAATTTTTTCACATAGGCATATATTTCTCTGGAAACCATCGGACTGGAGATCTAAATTCCCAGTTATGACTGTATAAAAGAAACGCGTATCTCATTCACTATAACTTCATTAAAGAAATACGGTGAGATCATTGCGTACCAAAGCATGAGAAGAACATTTGCTGAAAGATTAGGAAGAGTATAACATGAGAATCATGAGTGTCTTCCTAACTATCGTAAAATAATCAAAGAAGCATCTAATTCTTCCAGATTAATGTATTAAGTCCTTTTGTGTCAAATCCTCCTTCTGTTATATCCTAGTTAGTTTCAAAACAATAACCGCAGTCCCCGATTCTACTTATAAAATTGTTAAAATAGTAAATAAAATGCACAACTTAAACAGAGAAAGGGACTACGTTGCCTCATTTGAAAATTCGTTAGACAATAATTTATGGACTAGTAATAAAATAATTAAAATTTTAGAGTGTAAGTCAAAATTACCAAAATACATTCACATATGTCTACCGCAGTCTTTCTTTCTTTCACCGAAATCCTGTCAACAACCTGTCAATTAATAAAAGTACACAAACACACACCCAAACACAAACACGCACCATATAGCCATAGAACAAAGTTGAAATATTAAAATCAAGCTACTATTTTTACCGCTTATATCATGGGTGGTCAAAATTAAGTACAAATTTGCATTAACACATTAATAATCAAATATGTAACGATATCCTTTCTTTGTTTGGTCACTTAGCAAGTTCAAAAATGATACACATACAAAAGTTAAGCAGTAATTAATTTAATGGTGTGTGTTTAAATAAAACTTAATTTTTGCATGAATTTAATCGAACAGTCTGTCACACGCTCAGCTAAGCATCCGAACTATTATAGGCCGATTTATCCAGACAGTCAATCTGTCTAGCTGCACTACTGCGCCTTATTCGTTAATATTCTAAAGACATCTTATTACTGTCATAACAACTTACTTATTCTAACAAATTGAACACAGATTATACTCCGATCTAAATGAAAGAATAATCTTATTCTTAGACAAGCCAAAAATAAACGGCTTTTACTTTTTAAAACTTGTCCGACCCATTAGGCAATGTTTGGTTCCAGCATACGAACCATTAAATTCTGAAGTCAGATAAAACTGAAAAAGCGCAAGCTTCCATCGACAGACGCGCATCATCAAGTTAATTATACAACGACAACTTAAAACAAGCAAATTTATGTCCCCTATTAATTAAACTCGTGGCTTTATCTCTTATTCATCTACACAAAACAATAGTCTTTTGATTTTGAAATTATTTGTGGCGGAGAACTAATATATATGAATGATTTTATCAGTTATTGCGCAACGAGTAACAAATTAATTAAAATATGACCAGACGAATAAATTCAAGACAGAATGAACAGATCGTATAAACCCTTGCACATTCGTTTCGTGCTTACGGGCGACTCATTAGTAGGAGCCGGTAATACGCACTTTACTCACCATATGTTTGGCTGAGGAATGTGAGAAAATAGGACGGTACAATCTCCTATACGAATGTGTATACCTGCAGTAGTGAAGCTAAATTCATATGATGGTACGTGATACCAAATCAATGGATTTCAAAGTACGTTCGAACCTGAGCATGTCTGCTTCGGAATCTGGTGATCTAACCACTGAGCCACCCTGCCGCACACTACACACAACTTTTAGTCATATAATAACTAATGTAACACGGTTAGCTTCTTTAGATAGAACTCATATGTCATATATATATATATATATATATATATATATATATATATATATATATATATATATATATATATATATATATATATATATGAGAGCCAAATCTCCAACTAACCATCCATAATCTGTCATTACTGAACAGAAACCACACTAGATGGGAAAGTGGTATTGAAATGAACATTTATATAATTCAACGAACATTGGTTGCGCGGGCGGTGATAACATTTATTATAATCAGGGTTGCGAACATACATTTGTCAGAATAGACTAAGAATTGTATAGTGTAGAAAAAGAAATTCATCCAGTAGATCGGATTCGTTTTCATTGGGAATTCACCACGTACCGTTCAGAATTTGCCGCGGACAGGGCTCGGACCTGGGCATATCTGCTTTAGAATCTGTTGTTCTAAGCACTGAGCCACCATGCCGCATGCTAAATCCAATTACCATTCATATACTAATTAATTTTTCTTGGTTAGTCTTTTCATTACTTGGAGTCCATTTTGCAACAAAACACCTCTATTCTGTCACTAAATAACAGACACCATGTTACCTGATGAGCGTTGTTGTATTGAACATTTATATTTAAATCATGGTTACGAATTTGATGTTAACATCAGCCCTAATAAATTAACACAATTGTTAGTATAAATTAGGCATTGTATAATGTGGACAAGGCATTTCATCAATTAGATCAGTTTCGTACATATTATGAAATTTCGCGTACTTCAACTTTCTATCTATCTATCTATCTATCTATCTATCTATCTATCTATCTATCTATCTATCTATCTATCTATCTATCTATCTATCTATCTATCTATCTATCTATCTATCTATCTATCTATCTATCTATCTATCTATCTATCTATCTTTCTATCTATCTATCTATCTATCTATCTATCTATCTATCTATCTATCTATCTATCTATCTATCTATCTATCTATCTATCTATCTATCTATCTATCTATATATATATATATATATTATATATCTGTCTGTCTGTCTGTCTGTCTGTCTGTCTGTCTGTCTATCTATCTATCTATCTATCTATCTATCTATCTGTCTGTCTGTCTGTCTGTCTGTCTGTCTGTCTGTCTGTCTATCTATCTATCTATCTATCTATCTATACATATATATCTATATATTGCGTATTTAATCTAATAGGTATTTGCTGAAATTTTTAAGAACTATTTTTTTACACATTATAGAGGCAATCATTTATTTGTTTTGATTTTTGGTTTAATGGCATTTTACAAATTAAATAAAATATTTGAAAAAAGTATCCAATATTACACGTGTACCTCCAATATTTGAAATCAGAAAAAGCACAACATATGTCGATGGAAATGTTGCTCTATTTTGAAGAAATAATTTGATTCTATTCTGTTTAAATTTGTCAATTATTTTTACGAAATGCGATGCCACTATGATATATATATATATATATATATATATATATATATATATATATATATATATATATATATATAAATTAAATTTACTTCAGAGTCCAGGGTTCTGTCCGATGCGAAACTACTGCCGCACATTACACGCAATTTGAATTCATAAAAGCCTGTTTTTACTGGCCTTTCTGTCTTGTAGAACGTATTTGGAATCTCTTAATACTTGAAGTTCTTACTAGCCACCACTGATCTGTCATTATGCTATATTCGTCAAGTACTCTCCAGACTTTGCCAAATACGGGGCTCTAGCTGGGGTACATTGTCTTCAGTTTGTGAATTGGTAGACTGTGCCAACTGTGCAGCATTTAACGTACGTTTTCATGTAATATATAAAGTAATTTTTTGTTTCGCCTTTCTTTCAAAATAAATCTATTTGGAATATATCAATATATGCAGTTTTATCTAGTCATCTCTCATTTTCCATTATGCAACAAACACCATGATAGATCAAGAAGTTATACCAAACTGAAGTCTAAAGCCCGATTTTTGATCATGTGCACGTAGCTGGTACAAACTAAATATTGCATCGGGTAGCAAATACAATTCATCCAATAGGTCGATTTGTTTCCTACTGAGGAACTCTCCAAGTACTCTCCCGAAGGTAAGTCTAAATGAAAAAAGAGCTGGTTTATTAAATATTAGGTGTAGAGTGTGTGGAAATGGTGACACAATAGTAAGCGCCTCGAACACCGAAGAAAACGTGTCCAGTTAAAGCCCTCTTTGCGGGAAATTATGAACAGTAATTTATTAATTTCAAATTAGTACAAAATCACTTTCTTTTTAATTGCTGTTGAAACCTAAAATACATTTTTATTCTATACCGATACCTTATGTAATAAATATTCTCTTATTAGACTCCAATTAAATAAAATTTCCCAAAATGAGATGATGTCGTTTGCCTTATGAAAGATCGTGGGATCTAGTTAGATCTTCAGGTATAAAGGGATCCCAATTAGTTCCAAGCTCCGAATCAAATGTCCCGCGGAAAATACAGGAAATTACTTAACGTAATACCAAAAAGGACGAAACTGATCTACCGAATAAATTGCCTCTGCAACCTTAAACCTTTTGTTGTTTAAACCAGCATAAAATATATAATAAAATCCTGCCATTAATAGTCAACATGTATTTTTATATATTCATATATATATATATATATATATATATATATATATATATATATATATTCCAAACAATCTGCATTGGCTTTGAATATTGCTCTTAGTACTTCATAAGGTAAAATCCAGTGAATTAATGAGAGTATGCTTATTTTGAATAAATGGCTAATTCATTCTGTGAACCCTTAATCATTGGTTGGTCATTTGATAACTAGTCTGATTTTAATTTAATCGAGACGAATATGCATGAGATTATACTTTCGAACACGCTGCCTTCGGTGTATTTTTCTGGTCACAACTGAACTAATTTGTTATTAGGTTCGCAACACCTAATACATACTTGCAAATATATTGTATTTCACAAAATATTTTAAATATTTTGGACTTTTTCTTTGCACACATAATTGAAGATTTTGACTTGTGTTTGTCGAATATATAATTGTGTCTTGTTGAGCTTTTGAGTTGCGTGGTAGGTTTTCGCTGCGTGTTTCTGGATTGAACCCGACATTTAGGTATTGAAGTTTACAGCGAAATTATTATTCTTACTTATATGTTTCTGGAGAATAACGAATTCGTTTCAGGTGTCCATAATTATGTTCTGTCAAGCTTTTCATGAACAGACCAGACAACCGTTCTAATTGGATCGACAATGCAACATTTTATTTAAAATCCAAAAAAAGCCATCCGTACAGAAATGTTTGATTCGGCCTTTAGGCTTTTTCATATGGAGACTGTACCCGTAAATGCATTTTAGCTTCTAAAGTAAAAGCTACATGGACGATATCACCCCGAGGGAATATAGCACAGGACTGATTTAACAGGCGATGAAAAATGGGAAATCAACTCCGACCGGAATTTCATGACAGACTAGTTTCGAAATCAATCGGGCTTGATATTTCTCAAGAAGTTGTCAACAGTATTTTTGTAGCAAAATTGCCTGCCACATTAGGGGCCATCCTAGATGTTTATGATACATTGGAACTATAGTGACTAAAAAACTTTAATGGGTTGAATAAAATTTATCACCAGGACGAACTTAAGTTGTATACAGTAACAGCAGATTCGCGCCTTGAGAAGCATCTGAGACATCTCAGAGAGACTCTTGACCTAAGAGAATTATATAAGTACCTTCCGACGGGAAGTGAGTTGATACCCAAGATGGAAATTTTCAACACATGTATAGAAAATCCTCGGTGTCAAAGGCATTCCTTCAAATTTAGAGGAGGCGAATCGCGTGAGGGTGTTCAAGGACCACGCGGGTGGTGCATTTGGCATCGTAAATATGCCGAGTTTGGCAAGTGTCATGGCGAAGCATGCATGATTCCATGATAGGGTGGTCCTCGATAGAAAGAAAGTATTCGTCCTGTGACACTATGGAACTTGCCGGTAATCAGTTGATTCGCAGCTAGTAGGGGCCATAGGAGGTTGCGCATGCTAGGTTCCAAGTAGTGCATATTGGAGGCATCCTAAAATCATAAAAGTTAGGTTCGCAAGCTTCGATGGAATAAATGCGCAACAATTCAGTCCGTAAATCGCTTAGATTTCGGCTGAATGGTAATTTTGAAGAGGTTGCTGGCTATAGCAACAATAAGTTCGTCGTAGCGGATAGACTATGTGTTTTAAAATTCTTAATAGACACGGGTGCAGATGTTAGCATAGTTCGATCAGATGTGGTGTAAATTGATAGCCCCACATTCGATAATCAACTATGGATTGTCGATGGAATTGCAATTGTGGTTAAGAGGGTTAAAGAATTATCAGTGTCATTATGTGTTTGCGTGAAAATAGAGTTCAGTCACGATCTTTAAATGTTTAGATCTTTCATCGTATAGACATACCATATAAATCTGAACATTCAGTTTATGTGAATTGCTGTAAAGATATAATATGAGAAAAGGTAAGGTAAGTGAGAGGAAGGAAGTGTGCATATTGTAAAAGCAACCAGGGCGCGAGTGTGTGTTGACAATGTTGATGGATCTCGAGTTGATAAGTAACCAATTCTCGTTATTTATTCCAACTTTGGTGGGGTTGCGTAATTTGAAAGATTAAACTACTTGACGACAACTGTACAGGTATTGAACTGTTGGGCAGAGACTGCGACGCGGGGGAAGGTTTGTTATCATTACCAATTAGAATGCCGATGTCAAGTTTGGAGAATAGAGCAATTACAGATTAGGTGTCCGGAGCTCGATCAAGAACTAGGCTGCTCAATTTTTGCAGCGGGATCAAGTTTACATACATTGTTTATCTCAATGTTTGATTTGGAGTCCGCATTAGCAGTCAGGGTATGAGGTGGAAACCTGGACTTTTGTGCATCAGAGTGATTAGTGGATATATTAAGTCTGAGGGCATTGGTCAGCTAGGATATTCAGCCGTGACTTCGAGGCATAGCAATTGATGACCAAGGAGATCCAATGGACACGCATTGAACAATAGTGGAACAAGACAGTCCTTTATAGAGCAGTTGACTTCATAAAACAAAGGCATGCAATGAAGCATCACTAGGAAGGCGCTCACTAGTAGAATGCCTTCTCGTGGAATTCCTTCTGACAAAGAAAGTTACATTGTTAGTAAGTAGTGTGAGGAAAAACAGATTAATTATGAAAGTTAATCAGATACTCCTTACAATATCATGCTCTCACGCTTAGGTTTGACAAAATGTGACGCGACCAATTGAAAACGAGACATACGAATTTACATCTTGCAATTTGTTAAACTTTAGTGCATTTTTAGTAGAAATGTACTCCGCATTTTGACAGATGTGTCTTTTACATGATACAGGTTTGACCGCACATCCCTATCATGTTTGAAGCCAGTTCATCGTTAGAAGTTCGTAAGTGCGGCGATCAGATAAATAAACTGTGTTTTCTGTGATATCTTAAAGCGAACTCTCTCACCTCCACCTTAAGATAATTAACAGATCCTGGAAATGGTAGAGAAAAATCCACAAAACAAGAAGTAAACTGGAAATAGTGTAACTATGTTTGTGCCACTGGCGAAACACAATTAATTTGGTCTTCTTAGCAAGCCGGCAGATGGTATATAAATTAAGAAATTTTGGAAAAATAAAAATAGACGATTTTGGACAAAGCAAATTCCCGCATTTTGAAAGAGAAGAAACAATCTTCTCCGGTTGCACCGTTCCCTGAATAGAAAATAACAAGATCTGCATAGAATTAAAAAGGCAAATATCTTTGGATAACAAGTGGAGATTGTTATTCAAATAAATAATTTGCACGTTTACACGTATATATATTTCCAACGAGAGTTGAAATGAATACGACATTTTATTAGGTAAGAACACGAACTATTTCGTCATTTTTCGCATGATAATTTCTATATACATTTTGTCAGAATAAAATTAATATTGCATCATTTGCTTTGATGTCTGAGACTCTATGTATTATTCTACTCATGCTGGATAAAACATGCGATTTGAAGTCATATTCAACGCAAAGTTAGATATGAAGCTCTCACATCTACTATTCTTGGGTATATTTTACATGATTGGAAATGTAAGCTGCATAATTTCTATGCAGTCGCGAACATTTTGCAATTTTGCCACATAAATATAGATAATACATTTAAAAAATCGTTGATTTTACGGGTGGCGGTGAAATTTTAAGAAATCGCGTTTGCGATATTGAAATAAACACCAATCATACTGTATTTAATCACACATCCACCAGATTTCCAATCTCTTGGGCGTTTTCTATTTATGTGAAACTGTCGGAGATGCAACAATGTAGATAATCGAGGAATTTTTTTTGCAAATGGTCAAGACGTATGTAACTGTATATATAAATTAATATATATTCTTCTATATTGCTTTATTACTTTTCACACGCTGCACATGTACAGTTACGTAATTATTCGTTAATCTATACAATTAACTTCCTTGTGAAAATAACCTATTTAATGTATAAATCTCAACTCATCTGAAACACTTGCACACACACATAGCAATACATCCATAAAATAAAAGATATTCATGTATATATATATATATATATATATATATATATATATATATGTTTGTATATACAAGTAGCTATTTAATATGATTTATGTATTTAAATGTTGTGATGGATCCTTAATAAACTACTTTGTGTTCAAAGTCCTAGAGAGCGGGAGTTAATTAAATCAATTAAATCGTAAAATTCCAATTATAAATAAAGAACTACATAAAAAAAGTTCGTCAAGACAAATTTTAATTTGGCTTAAGAAAGTCTGACCAGAAAGTTTCAAAAAGTTTGAAAAGATTAAACAAGTTTAAGTAGTTTTAATTTTGATAGTTTTCACTCTGAAATATTTCGACGATTAAAGTAGTTTTAAAAGCATTAAGTTTGAATGTTTCGAGGCCAAAACTGTTTGTTAGATATGTATATATGTATATATATTGTATAGACCGAAAAATAGATATATATGTTTAGATAGATAGATAGAGAGACAGATAGATAGATAGATAGACATTCAATAGATAGATAGATAGACATTCAGCAGATAGACAGATAGATAGATAGATAGATAGATAGATAGATAGATATATAGATAGATAGATAGATAGATAGATAGATAGATAGATAGATAGGCAGATGGATAGATAGGGGTACCCATGCTGCTAAAATTGAACAGAGGATCAGGCAATTGTAGCACAAATAACGTGAACTGAATAATTTCCAAAGGTCAATTCTTCTTTGTAATTAATTAATTACTAGGAAAATTGGATTTTTACAGTTTACATATTAGACATTGCTTAGTCTATTTCTGACACAAACAAATCTTTAAATTCAGGCCAGAAAAATTGTATACATTGTATATATAATTGTATTGTATCAAATTAGTACGCTCTGCATAGAACACTTTATTTCTGTCTGATATTCATATATATATATATATATATATATATATATATATATATATATATATATATATATATACGTGTATGTGTGTGGGTGTAAAGTAGCTATTTAATGTGTCTGTTATGTATCTAAGTGTTGTGGTTGATCATTAATTAATTCATTGTACCATTCCTGTGTGCAAAAACAAAAAGAAATTTTATCAGATATAAGAAAATTTTATTTCTCATGGTCTTCTCAAATATCTGCTTATGAACATATCTTTAAATGTAAATTGGAAAGCAAAACAAGATAGAAATATGTGAACAAAAAGAGTGTGAAAAATAGAAACCAATCAAATTGTGTGCGTCCCATCCAGGTCAAGCTCAATGCTTGTACGTGCTTCTTCTGCTTGCATAAATCCGGCTGCAATTTGTTTATCCATAAGGCTTCGTATGTGGCTAGCTCCCTTTTTTTGCATTTAGTAATTACTTTGAATGCTACGTCTGGAGAACATACGTGCGATGTTTCGATAATGTGTTGTGCAATAGCAGACGTGTATTAATCAATTACTTTGTGTTAAATGTCATGGAGAGCGGGAGTTAATTGGATCAATTAAATCGTAATATTCTTATTATAATCAACGAAAAATAAATTCCTTTTCACTATTCATCTTTTGTTTCATATGTCTACAAAACTATAACGCGAAATCTTCGGTTACTGC